>VWZO01004367.1:456014-743725 GCA_013396975.1 Bucco capensis
TCTGTTTTTTTGGGTTTGTACATTCTTTTCTAATTGTTATGTCTTGTCTTTGCACAAAGAGCGCCCTTTTCGCAGACAAAGCATCCCACGGCGTTGTCATTGGCGCTGCCCGTGCCTGTGCCCGGGCCCTGGCTTTGCTTCTCCGCGGTTACTTTTTCCCCTGGGAAGGCGTTGGGGGCTCGGACTCTGAACCTAGTGTCGCTCGACCACGCTTTGAGGGCATTTCGTCCGTCTTGACATTGGGGCCGTCTGCTGCTGGAGGAGGAAACACAAGGGAGCGTGGCTCGGCAGGTGCCTGGGAGACAGGGATCTCCCCGCTCTGCTCTGTCTCCTCCCAAAAGAGCAATCTCCGGCACCAGTCAGCCCTGCTCACAGCTGGAGAACAAAGTAGGGCTGGGATCGGCGGGAGAAATGAGCAGCGCAGTGTTGGGCTCCATCGCACCGAAAGCCGGTGCTTTTCTCCTGCTGGCGAACGGATATACGGCTCAAATACTTGTCTTTGCTCTCCCACCTGCATCTCCTCTAGTTCTGTTAGTGAAAGGATACAGCAGCATACAGACTCGCCAGGCATTTTCATACAGCCCCTGCTGAAGGCTTACTCAGATCCTCTGTACTGCAAAATACCATTTGCATTGTGGAGGCAGAGCAGCAGGGTAAAGGAGATTTGGGGCCATCTGTGTTTCACAGAAGTCCCATGGTGCTAACCTTGTACGGGGAACAACAGAGATGGACCAAAGAAGAGTGAATAGTCCCCATAGCCCTGCTCTTCCAGGCTTTCCTAGACACAAGACCCTAAACCACAAACTAGGATGGTGGTCACTGGTGCAACACACCTTTGGAGCTCATCACCTGTCCTTAGGTTCTCAGAGGATCAAATTCCAACACTGTAGCTTCCAGGGAGGTCTCTAGAAAATGCTGATTTCCTCAGCTGGTTCATGCAAAAGCACAGAGAGCTGCACTCCTGCACACTCCTTGCTGGCAGCACACTATGCCAAATACAGTGTGCCACAGTCATGCAAACAATTTTCCTTGAGTCCAATGCACTCTGATTTTCCAGCAACTGAGCTGATTTGCAAAGTGAGTAAGTCTCTTAACTGGAAAATAGATATATCTATAAGCATATATACAGCTATTTGATGACATATCTCCACTAAACAGTCTGGTTTAAACTAATAATGTAGTGAATGCTGCCACCTACATCTTCTGATTCAGGTTTCTATTGTACTGCAGCATCCTGTTCACTGAAGCACTTTGTGAGACTCCACAAGGGACCACAAACACAGGTGGCTTTGGCTGTACCACGAAACAAAGCAAAACATTTCACACTGGTGCAGCCACTTATTCAATTGCAGTGAGGATGCCTCAGTGCAGGTTAGGAACTGGCAGACACATCAGAGAAATGTAAGTAGTGATGGGAGCCTCATCTCTGCTAAGGATGCTGCCAGCACAGCTGTACCACTGACAGCAGTGGAATATTTTACTCAAGTTCTCTAGAGGAATCAAAGCCTGTATTTTCTGTCCCTGGCTCTGCCTTGTTCTGTTGCTCCTCACTCATTAAAATAAAAGCCACACAAAGCACATGGTTGCTCTCTATGTTGTTTTGGTGGTTTTTTAAATGTTTTGGGGAAAAAACCAAAAGCCAAAGCAGTTTTGAAGTCAGAGGCATGCAAACAGTACCTGGAACTAAGTAGAATAATAATAATTAGTCCTTTTGTGTCATAAATACATGCATTGCTGTCTGCTGTTTCATTATGAGACAGCATAACTTCTGAGAATGTGCCTGATTAATATTTGGGGGAACTCTGCCTTCAGCTGCAGCAGCATACAGCAGCACTAATGCCTCTGACTCTCTTATGTAACCAAAATCACAAGTTGGAGCCCACATTACAAAGCATAAACATGTGTATAATACTAAGTATATAAATGGTGTCTGAAATCACTATCCTTTTCCTCTAGGTCTGACTTCAATCTATTAGTATTTTTACTTCTGCAGTTCTATTGATTTCAATGTGTGCTAATGCCATTCATAGCATAATCAAGCCTAACCCTTAAAAACCCCACCATGAAGGCATTAACCCAAATTTCACTAAGATGAGCCAAAATCACTCCTGTTACAGGTAGGTGTAGTTCAAATTCCTTGTATACCAGATCTTGAGTGTATCCAGTATTACGATGCTACAGAAAGCAGACTATCATGTCCCTTTGGCTGTTCTGCACAGCAGGCAGAGCAGCAGGTTTCTCACCCTAGCCCAAGGCATGGGTTAGCAATCATCTTCCTTTGTGTTTTCCCTCTTTCTTAGAGACTATTTTTGCCATTAACATGCCGAGCTGCTTGCAGGCGTTTTAGAGTTTTGGGTGCTGATACAGTGCATGCCTCTTGTATCTGTTTAATCCAATAACATAACTCTTTTTTAATCTCCACGTCTGGGTCACAGGGTTTAAAAAAGACACTGGGCCAAATCCCCAGCTTGGCTACAACATGTGGAAATCTACCGAGAAGGCATGAAAGCCAGAAGAGATTGGCTTGATTTGGCCCCTGTAAAAAGAGATCTCGAGGGGCAGGGATGCGAGTGCCTCCTTTCATGGATGGATGCACATTAAGGCAGGGTTAGATCAGATTTCTGCCAGGTGAGGTGAATGGAAGGAGGGATAGCACACCAGCTAATGTGCTCATCAGCAAATTCTTGTTCATTTTAAAATCAAAACAGATTTAATACTTCTTCCTTTTTCAGGAAAAGACACTTGTTTCTTTTCAACATGTGGCTGCTAAAGGGAACATGATGTTTCCTGGACTGAGGACCAAGGCAGGGCAAGAACAAGGAAGAGGTTTGGCAGAGATTTGGAAGATTTTACATATAAAGGTTAAAATAAAAAAGGCAAAACTTATCCAAGCACAAAGTCCAGCGGAAATATAGGGCACAAGTGGACAACACTGTAAAGAAAGTATAAACAAGAATGCCAAAAAGATGGTCTGAATAAATCCATCTCATTAATGATTCTCCAACCACAAATTTCCTTTACAAGGCTATATGGGGGCAACATACAGAGTTCCTCTGCATAGCAAAGGATTCTGTGCTTGACAAAGGGAAGCAGGTTTTGTGAGGGTTTTGCACATCATACAGTGACTCTGGATTGCAGATTTTAGGCATTACTAAATCAGGGAATAAAATTGTTGCTATTGCTGTTTACATATCAGGCTATCTCACTAATCCATACAATCCACTAAGTTGCTGTAGTTTTAGTCTGTGTTTATTTTGGATAAAATTATGGCCTGGACAGTTAATTTTTCTTAGCTTATCCATTTAAATCATACATAAATAATATATCAAACAGAAATCAGAACATGACATGTGAACCTGCCCAGTGATGGAGCCTGCACCTAGTTTACAAGTCAAACATAAAGGCAAGAAAAATCCATAGGTCTTCTTGAAAAGCATCCCGCTGGTATGAAAGCTATGGGTGGCCTATTTTGCTTATATTTGAGACAGCCTAGCCATTAATGGATTGCCTCCACTGCTCCTTTCCTTACATCAAGCTAATTACATATCAAGGTGAGGTACTTAACAAGTCTGAAAGGCTGGACTGGGTCCTTTCCCAACACCAGTCAAGTTTTGCCCTTACAGGGCCAGATTCCTGAAGTGAGGAGCAAACCCAGAAGAACCAAACAGCCTGGAACTGAAGTGGTCATCCTGGGTTTTGGAAAAAGTGAAGTGTTTCAAGTTAATTGACAGTCAGCTATCTGGGAATAACAAACTTTCATATACCCAAAGGTTTTCACCAGGATTTTCAAGAGCTCCTGAGCAATTTAAAGTCCTTGAAAGGAATGGACTATAGAATGAAAAATATAGGTAATATTAAAGAATGTCTCCAAACTGAAAGCCAGCCAGTTTCATAAAAATGAGCTAAAACCCCAGTAACAGGTACTCTGTCTCCTGCTGGATGCTGTATGAACACTATGTTTTGCATTTTGGAAGTCACTCCTAAACCAATATTTTTTTCTTCACTGTTGCTGTTGGGAAGAATAGTAAAAGAACTATGCATAAATGAGGTTAAAGTAATCTAATTAAAAAAATAAACAACGTGCTTTCATCTTCACTTCATAACCAGTCACTTGGGATCAAAATTAAAAAAAAAAGAAAATTCAGAAAGGATTTTGAAGGGCGACTGTTTCCCTTTAAGATTAATGATAAACATACTTGTGTGTTCAAGGGAGAATAGATCCAGTGTTATGTAACAGGATAAAGAAACAAAATCCTTTTTCCTTAAATTAAAATAACCAGTATGTGTGTAGATTTTAGTCAATCACCGAAAATTGAGGAAACCCATTTTCTTTCACAACTGCATTCCACATGCTAAAATTGACATCTTGGAACTTCTAAACAGAATCACAACAATAAAAGACCAAAAAGATTTGTTTGTTCTACTCAGCTGCACTTTGCCAACAGAGGATTGTTCCTCGAGGAAAATTCTGCAGCAGTTACCCTGTGCAAAAATCCAAATTTGGGCTCATCTTTTTATTTTGTGGGGCATTAGTAAATCCAATTATTGCACTTCCCAGGTTTTTTTCTTTTTAATCTGCTGACCGAGTACTAGATGTATGGTAACTTATCTCTTGTAATCATTTTTTTGCCTGAGCTAACTATTATATAATAGTTCTTATAAAATCTTGCAGTGCCTGCCTAAATTTGCCAAAAATCGGGCAAGATCAATAGGTAATGGATTTTTTTAATGTTGATTTTATTCTTCGCTGTCTCAATCATATACAATTTGAAAAAAAAACAAACACAAAAGAAAATAATTTTCTACCATATAACCTGCCTTTTCCACTTCTGCATTTTACAAAAGCACTCATACTAGAATTTCTGCATCAGAATTTGACACATAAAGTTCCTCTTCATCACATGAATTCAATTTTCCAAAAGAAGGCAAGCAGTACTATTAATAACCAAGATACAAGCCCTGAAAAGGCTAAGTCTCTGGATGTACTTGCTGCAAAAATAATGCCATCTTGTTGGTTCTAATTCTGGAGTCATTATTTGACAGAATGCAGAACAATTTGAGATTTGCACAGAAAGGCACTGCTGAGTTAAGGTGATACTCACTCTTGCATGCAAGCAGCACGAATGTGCTTCACAGAGCTACTTGGAGCTTTGTCTGCAGGCCAAAGTAAATCCTGCTTATGCTGGCATGTCCTTGCACATGTCCATACTTAACATTTTCAGTCCTGAAAATAAAGCTTCAAGTCTGGGCAGTTTAAGTGACATTCCCTCAGTGCAGCAAGTCCTCTGTTAATGCTGCTCCAGTAGCACAAGGTGTGCTTGGAGATGATGCACATTTTGAACATGCCTCCTTCCCTGCTGATAACATACCCACCATACTGCAGCAAACTATTCTGCTGCTGCATGGCCTGCAGAGAGATTTCCCTGGCCTCATGAGCAAAACAGCTCCGGCACAGGTGAGATGGTTACATGGGTGTTGCAAAGGTGACATGAAAGCTGGGAAGCCATAGGAGATCGGGAAGTTGTGGAAGACCCACTGAAAGCAATAAAAGGCCAGTGAGGTCTGAGGCTGCTGTGTAGATCCACTTCCATTTCCACTTGGAGCTGGTCACCAAGCTGGGCAGGCTTGGCCTGACCACATCCCAGGTGACAGCAGGCATTGCACTGGAAAACAGTCCAGAAATGTATGGTGGCAAGTTCACTTTTGCAGTCAAGCCCTCTCAGTTTACATGCCTGATCCAGACAAGCTGATGGATTAAACTCACCAAAAAGGAAGAAGAATGATCACTTGAGTGAATTCATACATGCTCATATTTCTTTTTATTTGCTTATGGGTCCCTCTGCTCCCTTCCCTCTCAAAGTGATGGTGAAACACTTATGAAGAGTGTATAAAAAATGATTTTAAAGTACCTAGTTTATTCTGACAAATTACATTGGCAGGTGTAGGCAAGCATTAAGAGAAAATACTGTAAGAAACAAAACCATTCCCAAATGCATGCTTTCACTGGTTACAGCCAGAGTTTCTAGCTAGGTGAATTAATGCACTGCAAGCAGAAACAGAAAGGACATCAAATGCTTGAGCGTCCAGGAAAAATATAAAGTTTCAAATAAACCCTGCAAGCTCTCCAGTAACTGCTCATCCAGTTACATGATTTTAATTAACAAAGCTGGAAAGCAAACATGCAATATAAACTTAAAAACACAGTGCTTCAGGTTTCCGGACTACCAGTCCAAATGGAAAACAAATTGCTTGCATCTGGTGGCAGAGGAGGCAGAGTTGGCTTTGAGAACTTAGCTTTTAACCGTCAAAGCGATGCAGCAGCATCCACTGCACCACCCAGTAATGGTGGTTCAGAGAGCTCCTGGCACAGCCTGGCCACAAACACTTCAAGCATTGCCCACACACTCCGAGGATGATGCCTCAGCTTTCACCTCCATGGCAGCATGTCACTCCATAGAGCACCGATGGCACTAAGGAGAGGCCAGCAGCTTGCAGGCTTGGGTGACCTTGAGCCTCCCTGAGCAGTCACCTTTTCTGGGCCTTTGGCATGCTCTCAAGTGATCTTTCAGCCAGAATCTCTGCTACCTAAAATAAATTCAGTAATATTCACTGTGGCATCCCTGTACTTTTCTTTTGGGACACCTGACCCTTATCTCCCAACCTGGGCAGATACAGGTTTTGGAAAGTTTACCCAGATGCTTCCTAGGCAGTGAGCTCCTGAGCTGGCCTGAGGCCACGGTGACTCACTTGGTGGTGTTAGGAGGAAAGGCAGAATTTTAGGGAGTATTCTTGCCTGTCCCTAGATGCTGATGGTGTGTGTATCATGCACACTGTGATACAGCTTTGGTGTAGAGAGGTGGCTTTGTCAATGGTATTTTTACAAGGTGTTTCCTCCCCACCTCCTGAAAGACTGATCCATTTAGGAGGAAGGGAAGCTGGAGTGAGGGAGATTTCTTCTCTGGCCTTTTTCAAGCCTTTGGTGTGGGGCCTATGGCAGAAAGGGCTGGTGGTGAGGGACAGAGCTGTGAGGCAGCACAGCCCCAAGAGCCACACAGCTCTGGAGCAAGCAAACACAAATGCTAAGGAGACAAAAATGCCCAAACCCCACGCACTGGAGGCCTCACTCTACCTGGCCAATGCACACACATACACATTGCATTCCCAGCCTTCATCTTAAAGGCCCAACATATCTTCATTGAGTCTTTCTTCTGTATAAGCCCAGCCAGAAACAACGACAGTTGCCAGGACTGATGGACACAACCCAGGATTCAGGAATTGATTGTTAAATGGGCCACAAACAGTTAATATGATGTGCACAGGTGGTCACAGGCTGCCTGTACCACTGAGGAATTTTCTCTTACTGTCTGTGCCAGCCAAAGACCTCAAGTTTTCTCACTTTTACTCCTGCATGTTTGCCTGTCTTGCTCATTAAGTTCACGGAGGGAGGTGTAAATATTTGTTTCCAGGCTCCCACATTACCTTGGCAAGCACATCCCAGTGACCTGTGGAGCAGCCAGAGCAAATCTGGGATGTCCTTGGCGTTCACAAAGACACCCTTGGTCTGTGTTGCCCATAGTGAGTACCGGCAGAGGGTACATCAGCAGCATGGCCTGGGGAGCTGGCAGAGAAGCTGCATGGGCAGGCTGGGTTGGTGGAACAACCAGGCATCATCCAAAGAAGTGAGGCACTGGGATTGCCTGATGACAGAGCTGAATAAATCTGTGGGCAGAGGCATGCAGTGGAGGGTGTGGTGGACCCCTGGGGAGCTCTTCTATCCAATTTCCCTGGAGGTCCTGCAAAGCCATGTGGAGGGGGGTATGGTGTTTATGGAGGCATATCCACTAGCCTGCTGGAGCTCAGGGCACAATCCCCGTCTCCAGATGGAGTAGTGGACACTGCCACATCCCCACTCCACCTAGCTTAAACTCAGGTTTTCCCCTCAAGCTGAATTCATGCCACTTCGGAGTTCTTGGAAGCTTTGCAAATGTTGCTGCCTGAATTTCGCTTCCTTACTGGGAAACTAAGCTCCCAGTTCTCCCACTAAGATACAAGTTTGAATCCAGGTCATATTTCTGCTGTTCTCCACCAGCATCACAGCTGTTTGCTCCAAACATGAAGATATTTTTATAAGAGCAAAAGCATGAATTATTTCAAACTTGCCTCAGGATGAATTTTCAAGGGTACTGCGGAGACTGTTTCCACAACAAAACGGGAGCTCTTTTCCTGCTGAATTGTTCATGTTACTTTCATGAATGCTAGAAAAAAGGCTGGCTTTTATCAAATGTCAGCGGATACCTGGAATGGGAATTTGCTTCTATAAATCCTTTGGAAGCTACTGTTGTTGATGTTGTCTAATCTGACTGAAAGTTCAATTTGGCAACTTTTATTAGACCTTGCTTTTAGGTGTAGGCAGTTAGCTTAACAAAATATCAGATAGGATCTCTACTGTGTTTGCAATGCCTGTTACTCTGATTCTTACCTGGTGGGAAATGGCTTTGAAGGAGCACAGCCACATCTTTGTAGCTGTTTACATCACATTTCTGACAGAGCTCCACCCTGCTTTCCCCATTTGCACTTTGTTTTTCATGAATAAAGGTCATGGCATTGGCATCACAAAAAATATTGTTGCTGTAGAAGGAATTCAGCTGTCCCCTCTGGGCTATAAAACAAATCACATGACAGGACAGCAATGCACTCAGTCGTTGGCAGGGCAGATATCAGAGGAGGAAGAGAAGCCTAAGACCCATGGAGATCTCTGCAGACCTTCAGCATGCCACAAGGCAGCTGTCTCTGCCTGTGCTAGGCCACTGCATAATGCACAGTCTCTAATATTTTGCACAGTCTGGTTCCGAATGTACCTGACTTGTTAGCAATGGGTCTGTTGTGGGTACCTGCCTCCCAGCCTAACAGGTCACATTGCTGGATTTGTTTTCTAATAATTAAAGGGCATTTTCTTTGCATCAGTGTCACACCATTAGTCCAACACGTTCCTGCAACTGTTGTTGGGCCAGGCACTACAAGGCACTAGTGCTTACAAGGCACTAGTTTAAGTCTCTGGCTTGTGTGGGACTCTGACCTGGTTGTATCCCAGCTACACAATACACCTTTTTGGCCATGTTGTATCTAGATTAGGGGATAAATGTATAGAGACTACATCCCTTGACTCAGCTATAAAGTAAATGAGATCTTCTCTGTATTTCTGTATAAACATCCACAATGACCATGACATTTGTGCTCCTGTTAAAATCAGCACTTGTCTTTCAGTTCAAAAGCTGTTCTTCTTATCTTTCAGTATGGGTGAGTCTCTCAAGCTCTTCAATGTTTTCCTTTTACTCTGCTGATACTTTCTAGCAAGGTGATATTTTAACTAGCTGCAATATCCCAGGAATAATTTCTTCACCAGTGCTTGCAGAAATAAAGCCCCAAATTTATAGTCCATGCTTTTATAACACTCTTGGCATATACTAAAATCTGAATTGTTCTAAGAGTACGAGGGGAAAGTAGCAGAAGTTGCTGTGTTATTGCTACAGCCAAGGGCAAGCAACAGCCAACAAGCAAAAGCTCAACATCAGAAGCACTGGGAACACTTTCAGCAGGAACACCACTCAAGCGATCCCCTATTCACAGAATTTAATATTGGAAAAGAAATTCCAGTTTAAGCACATATTGAACTTTTCCTACCCAGGATCACACTAATACAACTGAGTAGTAAAGCAAATTCTACAGAAATAGCTTGGGATTTTACTAGTAAACAGCTTAGATGTGAATTCCTTGTTTATTCTTGGCTAAAGTCTCATGGAAGATATGTTTGAAACGAAGAACTGTCTGAATAATAATGAATACTACTCTTTTTGACAGTATTTTAGAATAATCCCAGAAACCATAATTCAAGGAGTGCTGATCTTCCTTGTTGCAAAGCCCTCAGGATTTACGTGGCAATAACCAGTAATCTGATAAAATAGAAGCAATTAATGAAGTATTTCTTCATTAGAAAAATTTCCAGCACCGGAAGATTTTGCAAATCACCCAGTAGGTTTTGCACATCCTCTGGCATTTGAGATTTTGTCAGTAATGAAAGCTAAATGAATAGTGAATATAAGGATAAGGCTTAAAACACACAGCCTCAGTGTGCACAAAAATAGTATTTTAAGAGAGTTGTTCAAATTTAAACAGAATTGTTTCTTTTCGTTCTAAAGTGGTCTCTTTTTGATTATTAACAGAATAAAAGTTGCCTCAAAAATGAAGAGGAGTTTAGACATAAAACCATCACACTCCTGTTTTCCCTTAGCATTGACCAAGAAGTGGTTGAAGTTACACCCCCATTTAAGGTTTCCACACCTCTTACTACTTTGCATTGTATTTCCTTCATTAAGTTTCACAACTTCTGCTAACTATAGAGACCTGGGAGGCCCACAGAGCACATCTATGCTCTATAGGAAGTGGTTTTGGTGTTGCTGTAGCAACCTTAAATCAGTACTGAGTAAGCAGAGGTGCTGCTCAGCAGAGAAGTAACTTCAAACTCTTGTCTGGACAAGAATCTTAATAATTCTTAATAATTAATAATTATTAAGATAGAAAGCAGAAGTTACAATGATCAAGCCTATTCTTCAAGGAAATTGCAATTCTGTCTCTTTTATTCCTCCCCTATGTTTTAAGTTAGCAAAATTCCTAAGTCCTGGTGCTGTTTGTTGCAGTGCATTCTTAATAAGAACTAAGAGTGGAAAACAAAGCCTTTGTGACTCTGTGGCAAAGTAAAGGGAGGAGAGCTGCAACCACTAGAAAATCCAGGTCCTCTTTTACTTTGCTCCAGAGCTGACTGCATTTGGGTAGAAAGAAATTGATCTTTTTAAAATTTTTTCTTCTCTTAGGGTTTTTAATGTGAAGCTCTTTTAATTCATCCTTGTAAATGCTTGTGTTGCAAAGCTAAGGCTCAAGCTCTGAAAAGAGAAGTGGGCTTAAAACAAAGAGGGTTTGAACACGAACCAAATCATGGCAATACATGCTGACAAACACTTCATCTGCCTGCTGCCATTTACATTTTTCAAATACACATGGAGTATTGTCAAGGACCTTGGCTACTTTGGTTTGTCATTGATCCAAGGCTGTTTAAGCTTTCTTCAAAACTAGTCCCTGCTGCCACTCAGGTATTTTTTTGATATTGCTTTTGTCTACCGTTTATCTTTGAATTGTTTCCAGTCTGCAAGCATCTTTCTGGTACTAGAACTGAACAGAATATTTCAAGCAATCTTCTAAGGGCATTGAAAGAAAGTCTAAAACTCCCTCCTCTATGATCAAACCATATCCTTTTGATTTCAGGCCTTGTTTTAGGTCTATGCAAGAAAGGCTTTGCCATCTTTGATGGGGGTTAGTTGTTTTTATTCCCTTTAGTTTTGATTTTTTTTCCAGTTTTCTGGACAGATTTCACACAGCTTGTCACCATTGCTCTAGTGGATGATAAAAAAAAATGTATGGGAACTCCTCCAAAGTATGTGTCTGCAAGGAGTGCTATGCCAGGAACACCATTACCAGAGTCCTAGTAACTAATCCAGAACTGATGCCATAACTTTCCTGTGTACTAGGCACTGAAATCCATGCAGAAATACTTGGCAAATCTGCCCTTAAATTAGGATATATTCTATTGATATTGGCTATGATCAACTACAACATTCCTTGGTTTTGAGGTAGTATTTCTGAAGGGGGAGGGTTTGCAGTGCCAGTTCTTGTCATGTGTTTTCCTGTCTCACCCTATCTCCAAGCCCAGCTAATCTGATGATATCCAACTGTCCTAATGAGCTGCATCTACTTCTAGACTGAAGCGATGACAGCTGCCTGTCCTATTGCCAACAAAAACTTCTGAGATGACTGTATCTCATTCCAGCAAGTATGAAATTGCTTAGTTTCCAGCCCAAATATGAGATATAATAATACTTCTTTTCATTGATCCAGGTCTAAAAAAAGGTGTGTCAAGAACACACTCAGTCATTTCCTCACATGCAGTTTATTTCTGCCTACTGTTTACAGAGGACAAATCAAGGACTCATGTCCCTTATAGCAGAGATACAGTCACATGGGCTAAGGTCAGTGAGAAGGACACGTTCCTCCAATTAATGTTGGCATGTGTTTACTTATATTTTTATACATTGGTAATTCTTGCATTTGCTGCTCTTGGATTCAGAGCACATGGCAAGAGCTTTGGCTTGGTCTTACTCAGGTACAATTTAACGCCCTTAAATCTTCTCCAAGACCTAGCCCATCACACACACAGCTTTCCCACAGATAAGGCCCAAAGCTGATGGAACCAAATGCTCATCAGCCCTTTCTTCCCCTGGACTGCAGGCTCAGAGCACCGAAACTGGGGAATAGGTGAGCAGATAAGACCAGGCTCCCAACAAGCCATTAAAACCTAGTCATAGCATTGTAGAGAGAAAGCTATCTAAAACAGACACTGAATTTGCAGGATAAATTTTGTCTTGAGTGACTTCAGTGTCCACAGTCCATGACAATCCCCAGGCAAAGAGAGAAGAGACGCACAGAAATGCTGATTATGATCCCAAAGTGGCCAGAATAAATAGGAACAACACCTCTGCTGAGAGCTGATCAGGGAAGCTTGTCCCCAGGCAGAAATAATAGCTTTCCTTGTCAAAAGAGAAACCCATATCTACCCTCTTCCTCTCATAAATTTTACAACTTGCTGGATTCCAGGAATCATAGAAAACACTATGAAGCCAGGGACCAAGGAGCAGAAGAACTAGGGGAAGCTCATCTAGTCCTGTGAGGCTTCCGTAGCACCCCAGCTCATCATTGTGCCAGCCTTTCACACTCTCTTTTCACAGCTGAAGGTAGCACCCATGTCTTCAGCCTTTCCTCAGTAAGTTCCTCATACACATATAATCACAAAAACTCATGACTCTTATTAAGATCAGGCTGGAAAGCAAGAAAGAGAGAACTTGTTATTGTTCTAGGGGTTTGTTGGTTTTTTTTTCTTTTTAATTCTTGGGATGTGCTCAAACATTACGATGGTGGAGACCATATAAGTAGCTAGATTAGAGCAACAGACATAACAGCGGTATTGGATCCAGAAATAGCAGCCATTGCCAGTTCCATGGAAAGAAAGGACAAATGAATAAACATTGATCATAACATCTGAAACTAGCAGGCTTGGAAAAGCCTCTTTATTTTAGGAATAATCCACTGAAAGATGCCAGGGCTAGATCTGACCAGCTCTGACGTTTTTCTCAGGAGTGTAATTGCCATTGAGGAAGAAAAGGATGTTTGAGGATGGATAAATCCAGGAACCTTCTACGCCATCATCTTTTAGCCACCAAGCTCTAGGGACAAATAAAAGGGTTTGTTTGTTTGGTAGGGCTTATTTTTGTTTTTACTTTAAATTTGTAGTTTTTCCTAAGCAATTCTTCCAGAAGTTTTTCATGCTGAGAAATTGCATGCAGTCCCAGGATGATGCACAAATTGAATGCAAAGGCAACCAAAAATTCCAAATAGGTCTATCTCTCAATATCTCTTGAGTACAAGATGGTGTCACCTCTACCAGAGCTTCTCCCCTGTTAGTAGACCTAACACACCATAAGGAATAAGGCAAGGAAGAATCCAGAAGGAAATGGTAAGCTTGTTGACTAAATGTCAGTGCAACTGTACTGTAAGTCCTATCCCATCCTGTTTTCAGTGCCTGGTGTTATTTAGGAAGATGTTTCTGAAGGAACACAGGCTGTGCCATTCCAGGGAGGGAGGAACTGGCTTCTTTAGGATTACAGAAAACTTACTAAATAGGAAGTTTTCTGTATTTTCTCACAGCTGGAGACCAATCATTGCAACACAATTAGAAAAGCTGGAGGCTAAATGAAGAGAAATTCTCTGATTTGACCTGAGTTCCTCACGTTATAGCTGGTGTGTGCAAAATGCATCTGGATTCTGTGAAGCGCAAGGTACTGAATATCTCTGTCTGCCTCAGCAATATGTTCAGCTTTACATTGAGCTGAGTACTCAAATCCTGGAAGGTGGCATTGGGAGGTAAATCCCTTAGGACATCCTTGGTGTCAAATTCTTAGAGGATACTTGAGTAGACTATGCAAAGGGATCACTTAATGTGTCACAGAGAGGTGATACCTTCTGTAGGGCACCAAGAAGACCATACATTATAAAACTGTGCCAAATTTGGTTTTCCTCAGCAAAAGACAAGTACTGAAAAATAAATCCAAGCATAACCACAATGCAGTTTTAAAAGGCTTGAGATACTGATTCAAGATGGGGATATAAAAAATACACATCAAGGGTAAAATGCTGGCACCAAGAAAATCAGCAAGAAAAATCTAGTGACTGCATGGGGACTGTATCCATACAGTTTATCCAGACAAAGACAGTATAAACACCAGAGGCTCAATTGTCTCTGAGCTAACAGTGCTCAGTTGTTTAAGTACAGGAAATGGCCCACCCTTTTCCCACCTTTGTACACCCAGGCAGGGGTCAGACACAGTGTAGCTGCCATAAGGGCAAGGCTGATCCAAGTTAATGTCTGGTATAGAGTGACCAAGACGGGGAGATGCCAGAGCCATTCCCTGGAGCTCTGTGAATCATTGCAGAGGCAGCCACAAATGGGTCAAATGTACAGTCAATCTGTGGAAATGCCCTGTGGCCAAACAGATAAGTTCCACCAGTACTTATCTGATCAGCATAATTGGCATAAACCACTGTTCAAGACCATTTTCTTTCTTTCTTGAAGTCAATACTCAGGTGAAAGATAGGTTTCAACAAGTGCCCTTACAAGGGGAAGAAATCTAAGGAAGCAAAAGTACTACTGCCATCAACACAACACATCCCACCTCCTTCCAATATCTTTTGCCACCATAAGAGGATCCTGAAGTAGTTGTTTTTAATGCAGGATGATTTAATCCTTTGCATTCATTATCTGAGTAAGCAAGCGCATACTTCTCTTGTTCTTTACATATGTCTTGATTTGGTAATGGAACATGTAACAGGAGAGGGAAGGTGTGAGCTCACTGCCAGTGGGTGCTCCCCAGGCAAAATGAAAGGCAGGTACAAAAATCAAAAACGTGATGGAAGAGAAAACCATTATTTTCATTCTTCCTTAACTTAAAAACTCCAGGCAAAATAGTACCCCCAGCCCTTTACAGGAGCTCTCTGCAAATTAAGCATTGTAAAACCTTCATCTTAGGAGAAGGCACTGAGAGCTGAATTTCCATGTTATATAGAAATGCAGACTTTTAATCCGGTTGTGGTTTTCTTAATATGCAAAGATCCTGAAGTCAGCTGCGATTTGACTCATCGGTTCCAGCTAATTTTCAAGCTAAGGGATCCAATAAGCAGATTCAAGAGCATCTGGGCAGACTTAGCTCCAACCAATTTGCTTTCAGAACATCCTTTGAATACATTTGCCTAGTCTGTGTTCACAAAGCTACATAGAATATGCCTTGCCAGCTGCTGGCTGGGCCTCTCAGCCTGGCATGCTGCTGTCGCTGCTGAGCATCCGCTGAAGCCTTGAAAGTGCCTACAGTCATTCACCTTCCCTTTAGTTGATATTAAGTGTATCTCTATATAATGGTGTGTGACAAACGTCTGAAATAAGGATGATTTAACCACTGGACAGGAAGCATGCAGGCATGAGGTTCATTGCCCCACGCCACTGTGCCACAACCTTGACCAAATGATAGTTTCTAAGAGTGAGAATGTAGAACAACCGCTACCACCCAGACTTGGCTTTCCCACTGCAGCACAGTGCCAAATTTGATAGTCTCTCTGGTGATCCAGGCACATGCTCATTAAGACAAGTTTATTCCAAAGAGGTCAGGTAGCAGCTGATGGGTAGTGGGAATCTTTTAGCATTGCCAAAACAGGCAGTGTTTGAATGAACAATCTACAGATGCAAATGTCAGCAGATGCATTGGCAATACCCTGTGCAGGAGTCTTTGTGAACTTTGAGTTCTTGCTGTGTGGTGCCTAACTATAGTCCCTATAGCAGTTCATTACTCATAGCACATTGGGATCTAGGGATTCTGGTCAGATTTGGAGTCCCTTTGTGCCAGGTATGGCACAAACACAAATGCCCATTCTGGTATATCCTATGAGCTAAGGCCCTGCAAACTCTTACCCATGTGCTGAACTTCCTGCATAGCTCTAACTTCACTTGGTTTGGCCTGATCTGCACAGATCTGTAGTTCTACTGTGTTCTAGTTCATTATCTATTTAGCACCTATTGAACTCTCTGCAACTGCTTAAAAGCATAAAGTAAATCACGTGGACAAATGTTTGTAGGATGTGGGGCTTCATGAAGACCAGCAGTAATATAGGCAAAGGAAAGCTTGAGAGAGAGAGAAGATAAAAGCAATCATAAAGGGAACTTGTGATTACATAGACTAGCTACATACATAATCTGTGGGCTTCAAGGTTTGGGAATTCTGTTTGGTTTGCTTAATGTAAATGAGCACGAGAATTTAAAGACTCTCTGCCACCTACTGAAGCTGAGAACTGAGATGTTGTAGACCTCTCCCAGTGCATTCATAAGTCCTTCCTTGTCCAGCAAAACACTTGGCCACATTTTACACTCCTAAGAGGAGAATAGCAAATAGCATGCTTTCTGCAAAAACTGGGGGCTGCTCACCCACAAAGTGCAAACCCAAACAAACATGTTGTCCCCCAAATACTCCTGCATGAGGAACATAAGGAGGGAGGACTCCTGAGAGGTTTGGGGGTGTTTTTAATTTCAATATTTGTGAACTCTTTTCTGTGTTACTTGACTGGCTCTAACCAAAAGTCACCTTTGGGAATGTTCTGTATTCAGAGTCTAATTTAGATGTACCCAATTTAGATGCAAGTTCTCACCATGCATCACTTTCAGAACAAGTTTCTTTGTAAGCTGTTGACAGAAAATGTTTATAGACCTATTATACTCGAGTAAAAAATGTGAACTGAGTAATGGATGCAATATCTTTTTCCTTTGGTTTACTGGAGTTTATTTCCCTGTTGTCCAAAGTTTTGTCTAGATTTAAAAAAAAACAAAACAAACCACTTTGTCTTGACTCATGCTTTTTATTCTTCGTGAACAATTTTACAAGCTGAAGTTTGGAAAGTTTGCAGAGTGCATCTGTTTTGGACTGACAATATTTCCAGGGAACCAGGATTCCTAAAACCAATTATGCTAATCAGAAATGTGTTGCAACTCCTCCGCTTTGTGAACACTGAGGTATAAGAGGTCACCTTTAGCTTAGTGACACATTTTGAATTTTGACTGCTGAGTACTTGCAACAATCTACACATTGAGTATCAGCTATTCTTAGCACTCAGCAAACAGAAGAAAAAAGGTGAAAACCTGAATGATTTCTTTATCAGCTCTCTGCAGGTCTGAAAGTCTTCTTTAACAAAGAGTTTCTATAGTTGTTGAAGTTAAGCATACACTGAAGATAAGGATAAGCCTAAAAGCTTTGCTGAATTCATACTCAGGTATGTTTTTACAGTTTTTGCTTAATCTGGGCCACAGCTAACAGCTGAGTAGTGATACTGAATGTAACAACTAGGACTCCAGGGAGGGTGTAGATGCCATTTTTGACCCATTTGAATTGATTGCTATTCAACTTTTGTGTCAGTTGCAACATGGGACAAAGATACCGAGACTCTACAAACAGGCCCAAGTTATCGTCTTGGTTTAAAGACATCTCACTTTCTTATAGGTCTCCAGAGTCCTTTAGCTTTCTTTCCTAGTGGCTTTCTTTGCACCACAGTGTGCTAAATTGGCTGATCTCATTGAATATTGATATGTGAAAAGAATAAGCCTTCTCTTTATTTAACATGGCTCTTGTTTGCGCTTCCTGGCATTGGATCATTATTACGTCTGCAGGGAGGGTTAGCTTTTAATCTGTGTGTTATTGTAATGTGTCTCCATCAAGATAGAGGCATGTCCCAGCAGGACAAGGTGCTGTGAAAGTTCAGGTCGCTGCTGTTAGCTTCCAGCAAAGGAAATTATTTTTCAGCCACCCATGTTGAGTTACCAGTGGCCAACACAGAAACCTTTTGTGGAACAAAAGCTATCAGATTATTGATATTTACAAGACCTAAGACACAGCCCAGTCAGACCAGAAAATCAAAGGCCAAATCTTGAATTTCCCACTGAAGGCTTGATCTTGTTAAGCTTGACTTGCCTAAGAAATCTTCCTTCATGATATTAATCCTATTGATTTGAACACAAACCCAATCCTTTTTCTATTGAAACTGCCACTCTGAATAGAGTGAGGAGGAGCCAATACTTGTGGATTACACCAATGAAAGAATATGCCATGAGTGGGTATTACAGGCTTTGGGAGAAACAGCACACAGTACACGATTATAAATCACAGGATCATGCTCTTAAGGCAAATAACAACTCCTTACAAGCTTTCCTCTGAAGTGAGTGGCAGGGAGGCTGGCAAGGCAAAGCCAATGTTGTATTGCAACACACCTTTACCATAACTTCGGTTGACAGTTCTCCCAGCATACCTGCCTGTGGACAAATGACACTTTCTGAAGGCTTTTATGGCCTTCACATACAGACCTTGCTCTTTCCAACAAAAGCATATGAATCTCACAGGACATGAGGAAAGACACCTAGATTATGACAACCTGCTGACACACATGATAAAAGTGTTTTTTCAACTCAAAATAGCCAGAATACCCCTATGAAATATTCTTTCTCACACAACATGCTGTTTTCTCATTAGGTGTGTTGACATTTTTCAGACTGACCTCAGCTAGATATTTTGTTCCGGAGTCCCCATTTAGTGGAACATTTAAACAATAACACTTTGAAGCATGCTCAGTCTCTCTTTTGAAGTCCATTCAGGCACTGCCCTAGGGTCAGCAGGCGCATTCCAGCAATGATGCATGGACCATCTGCTGCACAAATTTAAATCCCACTGGTCCTATACCTAGAGGTACTAACATGTTGCACAACTTGCACTGAAAAACAGCCTGTCAGTTCAGACAGGGTTTGGATTTATTCCTATAGTTCTCCTCCCACTGGAAGGCCTGTGCATAGTAACCTTTGAGTGTGGTTTCTGGGGACTACAAATTGATGAGATAAATAATAAGAAATGACATTAAGTTCTTGCACTCAAAACCTTTATTTTCCTTTGCTCATCTACACCGAGGCTCTGTGACTTTCAGTGCTCACTATCTAGCATCTCACTTAGGTGCCTTCCTTCCTATTCCAGACTCTTCACTTAGGTGGGTTCTGGTGAAGTTACCCTAAACAGTGGTCCATAGCTTATTGTTAGTTGCTGAACAG
Source organism: Bucco capensis (assembly GCA_013396975.1). Classification (NCBI taxonomy): domain Eukaryota; kingdom Metazoa; phylum Chordata; class Aves; order Piciformes; family Bucconidae; genus Bucco; species Bucco capensis. The sequence continues at coordinate 475,300 of VWZO01004367.1, forward strand.
GGGAAAAACAGGATGGTGCAATATGAAGGGTGCGTTTTCCAAGACAATATCATCATGATTCAGATGACCAGTGACCATTTACTTGGGCAGGAACCTGGCATCAAAACCATGACAAAAATCTCTGCCATAATATGTCTTTGTCTATATATTTTATCCATTGTGTTTCAATGTTAACTAGTCATTATTAAACTTAACAATGCATTGGCTAAGTTTAATGTATTTCAGACCCAAGCACTGTTGGTCTTATTGAGGCTATGTAAACATAGAGGAAGGAGTGGTCCCTGCCCTTGGGAGTTTAAAATCTAAACTTGGACAATACACTTCAAACATATGGTATACCCTGCAGGCGGAATTACCAAACTTCAATCAGCATTAGCTCTAACAATTAATTTATGTTGCACATATGTTCTGCATTTGGGGACATTAGCCCTGATGGGCCCCTTGAAGGAAATGTGAGTGTATATACATGCTGACCTTTTAATGACAGCAGAAGGACATGGCAATAAGCAGGAGCAGGCCAGTTGAGGCCTGGGATGGAGCATGGCACAAGGGTAAGCATGGCAGAGGGACATAAACAAGGTACAAAAGAGGGAGAGTTGGAAGTCTTGTAGCATAAGTGAAGGAGAACAGCCATAGAAGAGCAACTCTTTCAAAGCATCTCTAGCACTAGTTGAGCACCAAAATAAGTGGGCACGTTTCCACTTTGGAGTATCTATCACTTATTTAGATGCTTCCTTGGAAACTGAGCTCTCCGGAAAAATCTGTCCTCAATGATGGGTGCTGCTGAGCACTAGACAATCTGGCCTGTTCATTTTCTCAGTATGTGGTTCATCTGTTCTAAGGAACAAGTCCTTCTGGAAATGTAAAAAAAAAAAAAGGGGGGGGGGAAGGCAGAAAGAAGTGTTGGATACAGAAAAGCCTGCAAGCTGCCTCGTAGGCTGATGATCAAGAAAGGCAGAACAAGCAAAATTTCATAAACTAGATGAAGTCAAATGTCTAGCCACCAGGACCCCTTACAAACATTGCAGTAGTATAGGAAAGATGGTAGACATGGGTTAAAGCACTGAGTAGGAGTCAGAAAATATGAATTGGCTTGTTTTACTTCATGTTCCTACTCAAAATGTTCTTATTTGTCCAAAGACCAGAAGTGTAACAGGAATATCTGCCCCACTACCCTACAGGAGAAAACTGTAAAAAATAGTTAGAATCAAAATATGACTTCAGATGGAAGAAGCTGCCCATGGGGTTGAAGTGAGATCCTCCAAGGCTTTCTATCTCTACAAAACAGAGCTGAAAACAGCATAATGGAGCATGAAGGGACACAAAGTTGAAAAGATTTAATGTGGGACACACTATCATGTACGCAGAAATCCAGACCACCTTCTGTGGAAGGACAAAAATCCCCCCCACCCCCTGCTAGTTAGTCATGCCTCAGGATAGAACGTGATGTAGCACTAGTGGTGATCAGTCAACCTTTTAGTTAGACCTCCTGAGACCTTGCTGTCACCTCTGGATCCCTGTGAACCAAAGCAGTCCCCTTTTGCATAACGCACCTCTCTCTTTGCGTCACCTCCGAACTTGTCCTTGCGTCTCCCTGGTGGGATCCTGTAAGAGGATTGGGTGGGCCAGGAGGGAGCAACTCCATTGTTTGAGCACAAAAAGCTGTGTTCATTAATACGCAGGCATCTTAGAACTAGTCATGGAAAAAAAAAAAGAGTGGATTTGCCATTAAATCGGATATTCTTGGAGGTTTTCCTCAGCACAGCTCCCTCTTTTAAGCTAACAGAAGTAACTGAGAGACCTGCCCAGTAATTCCCTAGTTCCAGTCCCAGCTCAGACATTAACTCTGAAACCAATATAATCCTCTTGTTCCCTACAACAAGGCCTCAATCCTCCACTGCCATAAACCAGCCTAACTTCTTTCACGTAAGTTAGTGTTACCCCAAGTGAAGATTTGATTCAGAAATTAGGGCAACCTAGGGTGGGGTTCTGAAGAAATACACAGGAAAATCTGGTCCCCAGAGAAGTTTATGCTCCAAAACAGCTAGATGTACTTGTGAGCTGTTCTCATGACATTTTAGGCCTTCAGAGTAGTTGCCTCCTGATAGGACATGTTCCTCTTAGATCCAGGCTTAAGAGTGATGGATATCTCTCAGGATTATTAACCATCTTCAGTTGCTGCTGCCAGAGAAGAAGGGAGCTTTGCAACACCCACTGTGCAGTCATAGTTTAACACCATGAAGGAGCTGCAAGAGATTCACTTGGTTTTCAATCCAGTTCAAAGAGGCCAGGCCAGGAGCCAGTAATTACCCCAAATTTAAACAAGGTTCCTAGTTCACATCCATTGCCATTTTCTAGTTATGTTTGCCCTCCTCTTGGTAAACAGCAAATATTTTCTTGGAAATAGTCTAATTTCTTATGCCAGTGGCAAAATAAGCCCCAGCTCATCATGGCTATATCCTTTCCAAAGAATTACCACAAAAATGTCTGAAACCTTATAAAGGCTGTTAATGACTAAATCTCCATAGGGCTTTTTCCTCCCTTCCTCTTCCCTCTTTTCTCCTTGCTCTGACAAGCTGGTGAGTTGGGAATGGCTTAAAATACCACAGCAGTCATGGCAGGACATCAAGAAAGGAAAAGGATCAGGGTTTTGAAATACTCTGTGTAAGGCTCCAAGCACTTGAGTTGGTGCTTAACCGGCTGGACTTTACCACACAGCAGTCAGATTATCTCTGTAGCTTTGGGAAATAGGAGAAACTCTGGAGAAGGGTGGGGGGGAAACGGTCTCTGCCACATTGGTCTTTATTGTCTTATGGATTTTATCACAGTATTGTTCTTTATTTCCTGCTATTTATAGGCTCTCAAGTTTTGTGCTGCTTTCATGTTTGTGTTATCTGCCTTCCCACGATGTTTCACCCCAGTCCTTGCCTACAGCTGGATCCATAAAGGCCAGACCAAGGTTTTAAATGGCACATCAGGGCTCATCTTCTCTCTCTGGACAACACATGCAAATTGTCCTTTTCTGAAGCACTAAGCAACCCAAGATGGGTGTTTCAAGCAATAGTGGTCACTCTGCATACTATTCCATAAAGGAGCCAAGGAGTTTGCCACTGGGCTTTCGGTATCAACAGATGACATTCTCTAAGAGCCCCAGCGAGTGATGCTGGGGCTGTTTCCTCTGAATCTATGCTTTACAAGAGATTTAAACCACCAGCCCACCAGTGCCTGACTTAATGATAATCACTCTGGAAACATTATCTGAATTATTTTATAACTCTTGTCTCTCTGTAAAGTACCGCAGAGAGAACCTGCTACAGGTGCTCTTCTCCTCCTATGTCTCCCTGATTTAGTGATGTAGCTACATTGACCAGAACTAGCAAAAGTAAAGTTAGTCCTAGTTTGAAACAATGAGGTTTGTAAGTAAGGTCCCTGCCCTAGTAAACTTACTGTCTAAAAGGTACCTCCAGTAGGTTGTGAGACTAGAAATAACAATGAGAGAGGAGCAAAATAATGCTGAAATTACAGAAGTCAATGATTTAATGCTATCATCATCCTTGTACCTTGTACCCTACAGCAATTTCCAGACAGTCAAAACACCAACTCCAGGCACAAAGCAGAATCAAAGCTGCTGCTTACATGAGCTGGAACTGAGGGATTTACCTCAAGGATCCCTTTCCTGCACTTAACAAGTGACAGCAAGCTGCTCACACTGATCCACAGCTTGCATCACTTCTCCTTGTTTATGGAGCAGCCTGCCTTGGAAGCAACCACAGATCTCAATGCCAGTAATAATAGGGAAAAACCCTTCACCTAAACAGAGAGGAACAGTAAGTCCTGTTTTGGGACCTTTTCACAACATGTACTCAGCAGCACTGCCTGCTATGGGATGCTGGAGAATTAACAGAGAAAATGAAACACTTGCTTAGAGATGGAGCCAGGCTTGGCCAGCTTTTGCTTATTGGATTTTTGGGCAAGTAACTCCTGCTGTTTTACCTGTGAGTGCATGCAAAAGGGTATCAGAACATCATTCTTCAGTGCTGCAGAGCAGCATAAAGGCACCTGTTTGTCAATGAGAGTCATTGTTTTGCCTCAAATTGTGCCTATTCTGGGAACACTCCTTGAAAAAAGCAGCAGAATTTTTCTGTAAGCAGAATGAAGTGCAGGTTTCTTATCCAGGAAGTTTGACACAGGTTTCTGTAGTTATCCTTCACTCCCTATAGCAGCCAGTTTGGAAGAGGAGACATGATGGAAATAGAAAGCATCTGTGATGCACCAGACTAAGCAAAAGTGTGGTGCAAGGGGAATGAAGAGGTGGCAAAGCACATGGTCATGTTGGTGAGTCCTGGGGATTCTTTCAAAGGTGATGCTAAGAAGCAAATTTATGCCAAGTCATGAATATTGCTAAAGCAAATACCTTGCCTCCCAGACACCAGTGAGTCCTGAAAGCTGCCACTTAAAATTTTTAGTGGCCATTACAGTGAAATCATCCATTTTGCCACATGAAAACAATGTGGGTATGTGGCAATCCTTTTTCAGGGTGGGAGAAAAAAACTGCTGCTAGGAACTCCATAACACTGGAAACCAAAGACCAGACCAACTCTTATCCTGTCTGTGAAACAATTAAAAGTGTGAAACAAAAGGTTTCCAGCAGAGACTGCTGCAGAGGCTTAAAAGATAGTGGCTGTAGAGCAACTGCTGTAAAAACATTGCCTCAGCCCTCCCAAAAAGAGCTAAGTGCCTTGGTGCCCATGGGGATCAGCATGGATAGGGGGTGTCACCTTTCCTGAGCCCAGCAGTTACATTCTCCTTCTGCCCATTGTTTCACTTGATGGAAACCCAACTGTTTTCATGTTGGTGTCTGGTACAAGCCAACTCCTGCTTATCTCCTGAGACACTCTTTCCAGTGTGTCATCAGATGCCCTCTCGACCACCATCTAAGGCTCATTGACAGGTTGCGGTAGTTTTCCAGTCAGGCTCAGAAATGGTTATTCACACTTTTATCATGGCAAGATTAGATTATTGTAATTCTTTATTGGCTGGCTTCCCAAAGCAGGCTCTGCACAAACTCCAGATGGTGTGAAATGTGGCCGACAGGATTTGAGTTAAGAAGGGACAGTATCATCCATTCTGTTAAAACCTCTACCTTGGCAACCAGTTAGACAGCAAATTGATTGTAAAACTGTCTTTTTTCCCTCTGTGTGGAGCTGAGGTCAGGTCTCTCTGAGCAGTCTTATGATTCGTTATGGTCCAGAGTACATTACCCAACCTCACACTACCTAGTAAATAATTCTCTGAGGAGTGATTTCAAGGAGGTGAGGGTAGTTTAAACCTGATTTCCATCTGGTTGTTCTCCTCTAAAGCCTGTGCAGAAGCTGGGCGGGATACCACAATTACACCCTTTGCAAACATTAGATGAGGGTGTTAGGGAGCAATACGCTCTCCTATTGCCCCAAAACTGCAGCCTGAAGCACCCTTCTCCTCCATAAACAAACAACTCTAAGCATAAGGCAGCAAACCATAGCCCTTCTCTGAGCATGGCTGGGAGAAACGGCAATGCCAGCCCGATCCCACAGAGGCAGCTACCTAAATGCAACACATCCCTAAAGCTCTTCTAGACTGTGAGAGGCTAATCATGTTCCTTCTAACCCCAGCAGGAGCTGCCAAAGGGACACCCGGGCAGTGGTCAGGCTCCCTGCTCCTGCTTTTAGCACTGCCTCAGAAAATGCAGATTACCAGTACATGTTAAGTGTGCCATCTTTCACTTGTGTAAACAGTGGCTACACAAACAATTGATAGGATAATAACAGATTTCATACAGACCAGTACAAATAACACCTTCCGGTGTTTGGGTTTTTTGTCTTCCTAGGACTTTCTCTTTCTGGAAGAGCATGATATGAAAGGTATATTCCTCCACATTTTATTTGGTTTTATACTGAATCCAAGAGTTAAAATATTTCCTGATTTAGCTCACAGTGGCTAAATTCCTACAGGCCTCTCATGCAAGGGGAAAGTCTTGGGCAGGCTGTAATAAAAGCCCAGTAAAGAACCATCATTTGGTCTCTTTTTATTAACTGCTGTTTACAAATCAGTATGTGATTTGCTGCATAAAAAGGAGAAAGGCTGGGGACAGCTTTTGCTGTACAGTGGAATGGCATGGCAAACACAGTGTGCTCTGAGCTGTTTACCTTCCCCATCACTTCTGCAGGGAACCTGTGACCTGCCACTCAGGGATATAAAAGCTCATGCTGTTTTGGTTGGTGTTAGTGTGAGACAGCTGACACAGACTGTTTGCTTTGGGAAAACAACCAAACCCTTTTGTTTTGCATGAAGGGGGTGAAAAAAAACTGTATATAAAGAATTGCACTGACTCTGCAAACAGCTACTGCATAAGGAAGAGAAGTGGTGATCAGCTCTAGGGTCATGCTGACTGTCACTTTAAACCTATAGTGGCACTGTCATTTTAGAAATTCAGAGCCTGGGTAAAGTGTTGAAGACAGAAAGTATTTCCCTATATGGATAAAATACATTATTAAGAAAAAACATCAGTGTGGAAGAACAGGAAAAATCAGAATGGTTTACCTGAAATCATGAGAATTTGGAGCTCAGATAAAATGAGATACAAGTTGGTCTCTTGAGCTTAGCTGATCTGCACTTGACATGGGATCCGAATACAGGCATCTAGAGCTATTTTAAAAGCTTGTGATCACCTAAGGCAATTGCACAGGGCTGGCAAGTAAAATGCAGGGCCTACAGGAGACCCCCACCCTCTTTTTAGTGCCAGACAGAGCTCATGCGAGACACATGGAGGCACTACAGTATATCACTCTATCTTATATAGTACCACACACATATGGGTAGGCAACCTGACTGCCTCCTATGTGAATCAACCACATGCTTACAGTGAATCTGCTCCCAGCTCTTGCTGCTGAGAACTGAGCCTTGAATGCATTTTGTGCAATTCAGAAAACTAACTGGAGTACTGGGAAGGTAACGCCTGCTTATTTTACATAGAAAAACACAAACAGTGCACTTGTACATCTGGATGTGGGCCTTATTCTAGTGGGACATTACTAGAAAGTCTCCATGACTCCAGCTACCATAGCCTTCAGCAGCTGAGCAGCCTGAGTCATGATCTGCTCAAGGCTCCATGCACCCAAACATCAATCCATTCAGCACATGCCTATGATGGTGATAACCATCTGGTGGGCTGCGTGACAGACTAGAGAGAATCAGATAGAAAACCTCACCCCACTGTGTGTCACATAGCCCACCAGGCCAAACACATGCCATTTCAAGCCAAGATCTTCACCAGATGAAAGGAAGGCTCTCTTAATCAGATAAACAGCACAGTAAGTGCTGTGGCCCTCAGCTGTGAACACTAATGCTCAATATACCAGGTGGCTTAAGCTGCAAGCATGTGATCTCCTGCTGCTGTGTAGCTTCCAGACATCCTTCCATGTTTTTAACTCTCCTAGTAAGTTTGGAGATATTTTTTTCCAAAGAACACATCACACATTATGAACTCTACCCAACTACAGCCAAGAGTGAAAGAGCTCAGATACCCCTGTAGAGCCACTTTTGAATAGCTGGGGTCAAGCAGATCAAAAAGTTGCATGCTATACTCTCTCTATACCACCACTGTGGCCATAAATGACTACTTGAACCTCAGGTTATTTGTAAACCTAGCTGAAAAGCAAGTAGAAAAATAAATGGATCATGAGAATTCATACAGAGCCTCTAATTAGAGAGAAGACTGTGGTTCTCTGCATAGGAAGGCCATATCTTCACATGGTGCAAATCAACACAGTTCCATTAGGGAATCACATCAGTTTGTGCCGATGACAATTGGGTTCAGGTATGTGTACGAGGATGTCTACCTTTACCATGGAAACACAACACCTAAGCAAGGGACCACATGAGCAGCCTAAAAGCAACTGTATTAATACTTGACAGAGAAGGAAAGTAAAATGAAAACAATTGCTCTAATTGAAACTATAGGGGGTGTGTAAGTAGGGAAGAGTGCTTAGTAATTACCTGATCTGGAGCTGAGCCAGAACACCAACACTTATGCTCCTGCTCTACAGGACAGAAAAGGAGCCTAAGTAAACAGGATTTTGGTTTTCTATCTTTGGCTAAAACAGTTGTTGACACAGAAACAGAGAACTGTGTAAAAAGACATGGCGCATACTCAAGTCTGAGGAATAAAGTGGGGCCACAAGCTGAGAAGGTGAATTTCCAAACATACTTGTACCAAACAGCAAAGAGATGAGGTGCCCTCTGGGAGAAAAGTTTCCTGCCTGGAGAGTGGATCTGTGTATGGGCACAGCTTTGTCCAGCTATAGAAAGGAAATATCAGGTCACCGCAAATGAAATCAAGGCTCTCTTGATGTGAGTGTTAACATGAACCTTCTGGTTATCCTCAGGCTGGAGGTACTCCCAGCTCCCTCTCCCACAGCTTTGCAGCAATCACCTTCACCTTGCTAATCTCCCTGCAGTCCACTTGCCACCTGCCCACCCCTATACCTTCCTCATAGTCATCACCAGCAGCCCTGGGCCCTGCTCCTCACCCCCCACTGCACCCTCTCCATATCCCCTGCAAAGAGAGGCAAACCTGCACAGAAAGCCATCCAGAGCCCAGTTCCTAGAAAGGTCACTTCCCACAGTGCAGTGGATTCTTAGGCATGGGGCACATAAGAAGTACAGAGACAATAGTTAATAGCAAAATGAGGCTCCACTGGTAGAATGCGTGGAGGGTAACCTGGCCTGGTGTGATCTAGGAAGTCAGCTTGAAGAAAGATGATGTCCTGCAGGAATGAATCACAGAATCACCAAGGCTGGAAAAGACCCCCAGGATCACCAAGTCCAGCCTATGACCCAACAATATGGCATCAGCTAAACCATGCCACTAAGCGNCGCTCTCCAGGCACTCATCCCCTAGCCTGTAACGCTGCATGGGGTTATTGTGGCCAAAGTGTAAGACTCTGCACTTGGCTTTTTTAAATCTCATGCCATTGGCCTCAGCCCATCGACCCAGCCTGTCCAGGTCCCTCTGCAGCATCTTCCTGCCTTCCAGGGAGATCAACACTCCCTCCCAACTTGGTGTCATCTGCAATGAAGTTCCTCTTCTAAAGGAAGAGGAATGAAGTTCCTCTTCTGAAGAAAAGCCTATGGGCAATGGTTTACCAAGTGATCCCCATTCATGGTCCAACAAGCATGTCTTAGTCATACATGAGGAACAACTTCAAGCATCTGCCCCATCATCAGTTATTTCTTCATGACTATGCCAGCTCTGCCAGCAAGTAGCAACTGCAGCCAGCTGCTGAGCCAGCGTTACAGAGCTACAAGTCCTGCACGCTACCAACACATATCTGAACCTGTGACCCATAGGTTCTGTGGACCATCACAAATCCCCCGAGACATACAGTTCCCCACAGCCTTGCAGGTTGTTTTTAGTTAGACAAATTCAAATGGCTGCCACAAAAGCTTAATCTCCTTCCAGCCACACTCATGCTGAGTGTCAATAGGAAAAAGTCCCATGAATACGCTTGATAATTACAGAGCCATGGCTGTAGCAAAGAACAAAGTATAATACAGGCTTGAATACTCAGGAAATTGACTGCTGATATGTTTCCATTCATTGTTTTGTTCTCTGTTCTCAGTGTTATATTAAAATCTCCTACTAAGAATGAGCTTTCTTGTTTAATGGAACTTGTCAGTTAGAGGAAATCTGCCCAAGCTGTTTGATCTACTCTTTAAAATAATATTACTTGCAAATTTCGCACACATCCCTATCTTAGCAAATAATTTGAAAACTAAAGCTGGTGTTTTTCAAAGCTTGTTACCCACAAAAAAACATGGCCCATCACTTTCTAACTCTTAGACATTCACTATCCCATTGCTGTGACTATTCAGTCCTGACTATTCATTAGCTATGTTGATCGATCGTACCAGTCACCTGACATTTTTTTCCTGACTCTGTTAGTGAAAAGTGATAGTAGTGAATAGCAAATAGTAAACATGGTGTGAATCTCTGGTCATGAGAAAATTCCTGAAACTTTGCAGTTTCTGAGCATTTTGAACATCCTGACAACCATATCAACTTAGTCAAGTGTGACATCACATCTATAGGAAATCACTCTCAGTGCTTCTGTCTCTCCATTAATGGAACTAGCTGTCTATTTTGATTCCATGTGACTCATAATTAAATACTGAATTTGCATGTTTGCTATTCATCGTGATTCCCAGCAAATGCAGTCACAATAACAAATCTTAACTTCAGGCTCTGAAGCTGATGTACAGCTGAATCTGTATTTCCAAAGTCCTACAGTTCAATGATATTTAAATCCAGAGATTTCATTTGGTTCCTTACAGACATAAAAGAACCATTTAGAAAAACCAGATGCAGTGGCCAATTTAGACTCTATGTAATTCTGAACCTTCAGTGAAAATCTGCAAAAATGGGTTACAATGGGTGGCTCACAGAAACAATATTTCTTTTGTGAATGTCTTCCTGCTTCCAATTATATCAGAATGGCAGAAGAAAGGGGAAATAGCCCATTCCAGGGTTCATATAATTAGATATAATACACTATCTTCTTCAGTACTCAGTGCTATTCTTTAGGCAATCTTGAAGACTTGGAAATGCTCAGAAAGCACTGTTCATGTCAGCATGATCACAAGCACTGTCAGTTTTAGAAATCTGGCTTTACAGAGAAGCAGTGGCATGAGCCCCCTCCTCCCAAAGAGGCAGCAGCATCAGCTCTGCACGCAGACCCCAAACATCCTCCCTCCCCTTCCATTTTAGCAACTCTGGCAGGCACAGGGCAATGCCTCTCTTCTCTGGTGACACGTTTGATTCTACCTGTGCTTGTCCACGTAATTTGCTTTACCTTGGCCTTGCTAAAAACACTGCTCTGGTGCTGTTTACCTCCATCAGTCCTGCAACACTGTTTGCTGACACAGAACAGCTGACTGTGAATTACGGACAGTGAGACACCTGCCTACGTCATTAAGGTACCTTAATGATGTGACATGCCTCAGCCACAACTGTTCATACTACCAGGGAAGCCTGATCTCCATGCCTGTATACTATTTCTGGACATGTACCATCCTCCCCTGCTCCTGACTAATTCAGGCAGCTCAAGTCACAGGGAATTCCTTTAAAATAAGACCATTCTCCCCCACCCTGCTCCTTTCTTAAAACAAGGACAGAATTGTTCAAAACAACCCAAGGGAAGAAATCCAAATAGAAGGTGACCTCCTTCCAACCCTCGGTGCTGGGGGCCGAGGTGAGCCCTACCCCCAAAGCTCCCAGGGTCATTCTCTCCTGGAGCAACGCCCTCCCACTCGGCTCGTGTTTTCCTGCGGCCCATGAAGAGCTCTCTGTTCCCCCGCATGAGTCATGCCCGCGGGCTGTGGGCCACTGACATCAGGCCCTTCGCAGCTCTCGATGGGGCCCAGCACGCTGCCTGCCCCTTGGCGTTTGTTTGGAGCTTTGTGCTGAGTAGAACGGGCAGGACTGTTTGCCCGGAAGAGCCAGGAGCCGCGAGCGCGGCTCGGCACAGGCCGACGGCTGCAGCAAGCGATCTGTTGCGGGGTTGCCATCCAGCGAGGCGGAGGAGGAGCAGCTGCAGCAGCTCTGTTGTTTTTTTTCACGCCTGCTAGCAGGCAAACCCTCTCCCGGCATCCCCGGAGTGGTGCCACACGCTAAAGCCTTGCTGGCTGTCACTACCTGTGCCAGTCACCCTGGGACACCGGCACAGGCTGCTAACACCTCTTTATATGACGGTGTTGGCATTTCATCTGAGAGTGGGACAGAGAGGGTGCGGCTGGATTTCAAGACTACAATAAGAACTCTTTATGGACTAAACATTACCATTCTGCAATACTGGCAAACCATTCCCTTTTCCAGGAAAGGTGCTTTGTAGTACTGCAGGGAAGTCATCTCTTCAGCATTGCAAGCTACACCAGCAGCAATGCAGTCCTGTAGCTCTGACCAGAGTCTACTACAGGTATTTTGGTCAAGGATCGAACGACTTCATGCCCTTGATGGATGCACAGAGTCAGATGGAGAGTGCAGCTGTGAAAACATAATATTGCCACCTTCGTGATAAGAGGGAAGGGTGCCCATGCCAGGGCATAGGAGGGGATATGGAAGGATGAAGCAGATAATGACAACTTGGGGAGATCGCTCCAGCTCTGGGCTTGCCGTTTCAGGGAGATAGGCACCCCACTTGCTTCAAGCCAGTCCCCTTCCCTCCATGGCAGGAGCAGCCACGCTGGCATGTTATAAGCAAAATGTGAATTGAAGCATTTTTCTGCCAGTCTGTTTGTGCTAGTGTTGCTAGAGATCAGAACCGTTCCAGAGTGGTTTACTCACCTGTGGACTTAAAGCTACACCAGCAAAATCCTCTCCATGTCTAGTGGGGAAGGGTGTCAGGTGAGCTATCTCAATCTAACAATGCTTTTAACTGTCAATAAGGCAATTACACACATAAAGCCACAAACCAAACTTCTAGGTTCCAAGGACAGTTCTGCTTTTGCTCTGATCATTGGTCTGAGCTCAGTGTTTGGTACTATTTGAGAGTTAAACTACAACTCTGACCTGCAATGCTGCTTTAGATTTGACTGAACCTCCACAAAAAGTTCAACTACATTTATGAGATTCCAGCACAAGAGATGGGAAACACCTGATGGCTCTCTTGCTTTCTCAGGCCTTTTTCATCCATGGGACTTCAGTACCCTGAACCCAGATTCTTCCCCCAGTTTGTCCTCCAACCCTGGCTACACGCTCTGTACTCAAATAACATGACTTTTTTTTTTTCCTTCTGGAGACACAACAGCTGTTCTATTTTTTCAGCTTAATGAAGCAATGTTTTAATGGCTATGGTTTACTGATTTGCAGATTTTGGTGGCAAGGCTGTTACAGAGTTCCCACCATCAGCCCCTGCCAGCATTTCCCCCCTGCCACACCACACTCAGGCTTTTCAGCTAGGCCAGTACTGTTGCTCCTGGGGGCCATGCTGATCAGGAAACTGATCTAGTTGAAATAAATTGCAAAACAAAAAAAACCCAAAACAAAACAAAGAAGAAAACAAAATACTTCCTATTTTACAAGGCATTTTGTTCATGGGTTTCAAACCTCATCAGTTCCTGATGTGGCTTGCTGCAGAGTCACACAACGAGTTATTTGGGCACAACTGGGAGAAGGCTGAGCTGGAGCAAAATGGTGGGAAAAAAGTCTGAGATGGGAATGCCTCAAGGTTGTATCTGACTGACATTATCCATGAGATCACCATAACTTTCCAGTAAACAGCCAATTCATTCCACAATTTACACATCATTACACATCCCCCACATACCAGAGAATTAGCTCTACAGATTCCTTTAGGGCCTTAAAAGGATCCTTAGGCTTCAGTTTTCATTTTTAAATGAATACAAGCATTCAACTAAGCTGTACACCTCTAAAGCAAGACACCACTTCAGTGACAAACAAAATATTTTCCTAATAATGCACTTAATTGTCCTACTCAGAGACATATGCCTGTGGAATAGATGTTTTGGGATTGCAAATAACACAAATAATAACAATAATAACAGCAGCACATTCCATTTTACCGAATGAAACAGTGATATACCAAGAGGCTCGTGATACATTATCACCAGTGGTGCAGGACTGTGGGTGGGAAGCAGGAGGCTGCAAGAACAGACAGATAGAATGGCTCCTACACGTGACTTTTTCCTCTATGCTGCTATTTGCCTTTCTCTCAAGAAGTGCAGCAAATATGTTAACACCCGCATGAAAAACGAGCTGAGGTAATTCCATCTATGAACATGTGATTGCTTCTGATGCCACAAATGTTTTCCCTCTAGGTCTGTATCTGAATCTCACACAGCCTGACTCATGCTGCAGCCGCACACGTCACTAGTACCCAGCAGCATCAGACTGTCATTCGTTTCCTTTTGGAACGGGATGTTCTATAATAGCTCCAACTCCCACTCAACAGTTTTTGAAACTACAGTTCTTTCACATACCTCCTTTGTTCCTGAGCAGCAAGCAGTCTTCAGTTTGTTTCTAAGGTGCTAAAACAGGAGCAAAGAGTAGCCTGAGCTCAGGGATGCCTCACCCAAAACTCTTAACAGGATGTGTCTTTTAATAGGATGAAGGTGCAGTGGTTCTTGGTGTGCTGTAGGGTTTCTTCTTCAGGGAGACAAATGAGGCACAGTGCAGAACTGTGGCTTCTAGGGTTGCTGCTTGAAGCACAGTCCCATGTCTCATTCATAAGGCTCCTTCTCTCACAGCTAGGGAGACTGTCACCTAAATGGAAGCTGAAGCTCTGTACATGCTGATGGAGCCAGCAAAGCAGAAGCAGCTCTGCCTCAGAGTGACTTGCCATGATGCTCAAATATACAACACTCACTGTTCAGTAGTGGCTAGTTTGATCCTCTGCTCCTAAAATGCTAATCTACATCTGCATCTTAGTCTGGATTAGGTGTGTGCATCAGAAGTGAATCTCTGACTTGCTGTGCTTCAGTTTACACTGTGGCACAGTTTCAGCGCTCAGGCTACAGAACTAATCTAGGGCTAGTTTCAGGTCAATAACCCCAAGTGTCAATAGTGTAGGCACGGAATCCTCAGCACCAACTGGTTTGTCTGCTGTTTTGGAGCTCCTGTTGCATCAATTTATCTGCTTGCTACTTGCCTTTTAGACTCCAGTGTGCTGGAGTTGTCGGATCTCGGCACACAGCTGCAAAAGGAGGAACATGATGCTGTTCTAGGGGTGAGGCAGAAGAGAGAAGGCTAAGTCCCCCAGGGATCCCTGCCCATGTAAAGACCAAGTTCACCAGAATACACCTGTAATGCTGCCAAGTTTCCTGCTGGGAACATGCTGACAGGCAGCTGATACAAGAGGACAGAACCAAGGGAGGGAAGAGTCAAAGAATAAAAAGATGCAAGCTGTGATGGTGTTTATCCTGTTTTTGAGATGATTCTGTGATTCAAGGTGGGCTAAAATGGATGTCTTCGAAGCACTAAGCACACAGCAAAATGGATGCATTGCTATGCAGAACCAGTGTCTCCTGCTCTCCTGTTTATCAAAGAGCTTTAACCAAGTGGAGATCTTAGATTACTTCCTAAGGGCGCAGCCATTCCTAACAAGGAGGTCCATGCCAACTTCAAGTGTGGTAAGAAGAGTACTCCTAGCATACTTCAGAAAACAATTATTACTTATTAGCTGCCACTAGGAATAAAATGAGAAGCTTAAAGATGATCTGGAGAGAATTTGGGAAATTGAAGCTTGTATTTGCAAACTGTGCACAGCCTTTCTTTGAGAAAGGGAAAAGTTCCTGAGGCTTATGCCTGCAAGAGGATGCCCTAAGAGTCTCTGAAGAAGCTTATTCTGACTTCCTGGTCCTTTGTCCAGTGTACATTCATTGGGGTTAAATGAATAAGCATTAACAAAACCAAAGCTACAGACCTTCCACTGTCCTGCATTGAGCCAAGACCTGAGGCACAGGTTTGTCCTGTTTATATTTCCTTTGACCTAAAGACTGAGCACAGCTCAGCCTATCCCAATTATTGAGTGAAAAGACCTTTATGGCTGCACTACCTTGCCTTCAGCTGCCTAAGAAATCTTTGTAAATCACTTTAAAGGCAGATCATCAGAGCCTGGCATCCCCTGCTCTCAGCAGACACCTTCACATGCAGCAGTGGCTAGGGAGAGCAGTCGGCATCCCAGCCCCGACTGACTTTCATGACAGCCCTCAGGAATCCTCCTGGTACTGGCTGGCGCTAGGTAAGGCTGCACTGCAGGAATAACATTGCTGAGGCTCTCAGTGCCAGCTCTCAAGCTTTGGCAGCCATCAGGCTAAAAGGCAATCTATAAATGCAAGTCATTATAATCTTACAGACATCACCTATAACTTTACTTGGGCTTACCTGGGTTGATGTGGAGGGCAGTGTTTCTCTGGACATTCAGAAGGGACGCGTGCCCTAAAGAATAGGAGGCTTCTCACACCCAGGGTATTGTTCTGGATTTCGTATTTCTTCGGGGTTGTCTTGGCAACGAGGAGGGTTTGCTGCTAGAAGTGTGTGAAACACTGGGCAACAAAAAGCAAAATGACTCCCACTTCTCTCATTCCATCACCCAGTTAAACCAGACCCTTTTTCAACCTGCTGGGATGTTAATAGTGTGCTGTGTGTTGGGAGGGGCAGCACTAATCAGCATGGACTCCTCTACCCCCTCCCAACATTGTGATTTTGAAAACAGCAAAAAATTACATTTTTCACCAGGAAATGGCGTCTATCCAGACACCTTTACAAGCTCTGTTCCCTTTCTCCCTTCACCTACCTCCTTCAGGAGGACATTCCCTGGAAAGCAATGGAACACATTGTGGATGGTTTGGGGTTTGGTTTTTGTTGGGTTTTTTTGTTGTTTTTTTTTTTTTAAGTTTCAGTTATGGAAATTGTAGAATCATAGAATCATCAGGGTTGGAAAGGACCTTCAAGATCATCAAGTCCTACACTACTGTTATCCCTAAACCATCCCCTGAAGTGCCACATCTACCCATTTCCTGAAAACCTGCAGGGATGGTGACTCCACCACTTTCCTGGGCAGCCTGTTCCAACACTGCACCACTCTTTCAGTGAAGAAATTTTTCCTAGAATCTAATCTAAACCTGCCCTGGTACAACTTGAACCCATTCCCTCTAGTCCTACTGCTAGTCACAAGGGAGGAAGAGGCCAACACCTGTCCCTCTACAACCTCCTTTCAGGCAGTTGAAGAGAGCAATAAGGTCTCCCCTCAGCCTCCTCTTCTCCAGGCTTAACAGCCTGAGTCTCTCCTCGTAAGGCCTGTTCTCCAGACCCCTGATCAGCCTAGTTGTCCTTCTCTGCACTCTCTCCAGCCCTTCAACGTCCTTCCGATGCTGCGGTGCCCAGTGAAGTCAGGGGGGTTACTGTGGACTGATAACAACATAACTGAGTTTACCAATTTGTCCCAGTCTAAATGAGTCTCTCCTTCAGGCAGAGAAAGGATGCTAGACAGCTAATGCTGCACTTGGTCAGCAACTGAGTGGGAATGCTCCACTTGCACTTCCATGAAACACCCTTTCAGCATCACTGTGGATGAGGCCCAGAAATTATTCTGGAAAGTTTTTAAAGCACCTTTGCTAGCAGTATCACATTGCTTATTCATGTCATTTGCCTTTATTTTTACTTACAGAAGGCATTAAAAAAATTAACCTGAACAGCTGCTCCAATTCCTGTGTTTTTTTATGTAGTAAAGTAAAAAAAGTCTCAACAGCTGTGTCAGTAAAATACAAGCCAGGTGGCCTCCCTAAGGCAAAGTTTGTATGAAATCTATAAGATAATATTTTTATTATCTGAGTTATTGTATTTCTTTTTTATTACTTTGCTCTTGTGGATTCTTAAAGAGGTATTGGCCACTTATGTCTTATCTTCATCTTCCCTCAGTGTCTGAGCTGTACTGTAACTCAACACAGATGTTACAGCAATTCAGCCATCAATGGTGAAAAAACACCCTTTCAGCACAATCCTCCTGAATCTATTTTCAGGACTTGAATGGGATTTAATGCTAGCTAAGGAGCAATTTTACAGATCTGGCTTTTCTCTGAGGAGAAACTTAGGCCATGGTACCACACATTTGCCTAGGAACATGTAAGGGACTGCCCATACAATGCTGGCAAAGGGAAGTTGTTTTCCATATTGTATAACTAAGTCACCTGAGATGAACAGTTTTGTTCTAGCTCCTCAACAAGGTAGCTGGATCATCCTCAGGCAGAGGCTAATGACTCATGATTACACAATCTGAAAGAACAGTTGTTTTGTGCTCCAATGTGTGAAACATTGGGGATTTGTAAGCTGCTAGCCAAATTCTCTGCCAGGCAGCACTGAAACCTATATAGCCAGATGGATTTATACCACAGTTGCCCCACTGCTGTCATCTCACAGCATATCCCTATTGACAAAGGCTCAGGAAGAAATTCCCCTAGTGAGATTTTGACTTCTTCAACCACCCATGCACACACTGTCACGTTCTCACCATGAAAGGCTTCCTGCCCCTGCTCTG
The DNA here is from genome assembly GCA_013396975.1 of Bucco capensis. Taxonomy (NCBI): domain Eukaryota; kingdom Metazoa; phylum Chordata; class Aves; order Piciformes; family Bucconidae; genus Bucco; species Bucco capensis. The sequence continues at coordinate 493,389 of VWZO01004367.1, forward strand.
AGCCCCACATTTCATGGCACCACACTCCAGCTGTGCTCCAGGCCATCACACCACAGGCCAAACCCTAAGCCCTGTCCAGCCACCAAGGGCTCACCTGCTGTCCCTTCCATATAAACCCTCCCAAGATTGTGCTTCTATTGCTATAAGGCAGCTTGCTTATTTATGGATATGTTTTCCATAAATTGCTTATTGATAATTTTCTTCCTCAACTTCTGCCCTTGGATTATGAACTCTGTAGAATTCTGTAGAAGTGAAAGCACTAAAGCATCTGAAAACTGCCAGCCAATCACATCTGTTACAGCAAATTGTATTCACAGTGAGAGCAGCAACGCTAACTGTGAAAAGAATGAAATCCTTTCTCTCTGTTATTATTCCTTTTCCTATTCCTACAATATCTGACAAAGACAGGCTCCAAACAGTTCCTGAGCCTGAAGAAATATTTTCAGGTGACGCATAGCACAAAGGTTTATATTATTATGAACACATATATAGCTAGTATTGTTACATATTACTAAAAAGCTAATTTCACACTATATTATTTTGCTGAACTTTCTGATTTTTAAAGCTGCTTTTCATCCTACAGCATAATGATAGTATACAGTTAAATACCTGAGATTTGCTTATATACCAGTAGGATTTTTTATTTTTTGCTTGAGAGAGAAAAGATGTAAAAGTGTCTGTCCAAGAAAAGGACCATCTTCTAGGGGAAAACACAATAGAATCATCACTAAATGATGTTTAAAGGAGAATTTCATTCTTCTCTAAATCATTTCCTCTTGGTACTTTTTCTTCACATTTAGTAGCTGGATGCAATTCCCTCTACACGTACTAAGCCTGTGATATTACAATTCCAGCATGATATATGTTTATTTGGAGTCTAACAAGATCATGAATCAGGAAATAGCACTGCACTTTATATTATGTATTTATTTATTGTGTTAGAATGAAATTTACCTGGGTCCAGAGAACAAAATTAGGCTGTTACAGCCCTTGGTTTCATATAAGTTATTTTCCCTCTCAATGCCTATGCCCTGTGGACAGAAATTTATTTCACCAGTACTGAATGAGAATTCTCCCATTCTCTCACTGCCTCAAGGCATAATTTCTATTCCTTTCCACCTGCTTCCAGTTTTGTATCCATTTCTCGAATGCTTGAAAACATGAAATACAATAACAACAATCACAGAGCTAAAAAGTCCAAAATGTGTATTTTTTGTTCTTATTCAATCCTTTTGTCATTAAAGAAACCCTACTCAGTAAGTTGATGTCTTCAGTGACATTATCATACTTCTGATCTTAACCTTTCAGTTGAATTTTAGGAGCTGGTTGGCCATTAGAAAGAAGAACTATTTTGCAGATATTTTATGGAATGCAGCTTTGTAAGCTCTCAGTTCTCTGAAGTATGTCACACACCGAGCAATGAAAGATGACTTTAAGTGGAATGTGTACTAATAAGTGCAAACATGGAAGTGGAAAATTACATCACAGAATATAAGAGAGATCAATGTATTTAATAATAAAACAGTAATTATCTTTAATAATACTAACAATATCAGTGAAAAACATTACAAGAACTTCAAGCGTTCAAACATGCCCTGACTGCTGTATTTGAGAATTTTGCAAGAACTTAAGTCATACACAAAATGCAGAAGTTAAATGAACAAATGGCAACTTTATCTCACATAGAAGAGTTATAAAATCATTAAGCAAGTAAAAGTTCATTCAGTTAACTGGCAAAGGCCCAGCAAGGATTTCACAACACTATCAGCAGAGTGTTGAAATATTAAAAAAAAAACAACCAACAAAAAACCCACAAACAACCCAGCAACCAAATGCTCAGTTTCAGAGAAGCACTCTCATTTAAGAAACACTCAAGTATTTCTTAGATAAGGAGCTGCTTATCAGCACATGTGTATATTCTTCCTGGAATCAAGGTCCATGCAAACTTTTTCCATACACCAACATTCTCTTGGTGTTTTGTGATTTCTCCTTGCTCAAGCAGTAGGAACAGAGGAGAAGTGTATGTAACAAGTAGATGCAGTTATGAAGAGGTGTGACATATAAATATTATTTATATTTACTTAGTGATTTAAGCCAAGATAAAGAACATTACAGTGTAATGAGTGAACCAACAGTCACTCTTCTGTCACTTTTTCTTGTGCACAGAGAAAAAACAATTTCTTAAGAACATGGATGAGGAGGAGTATGTCAAAGCAAGAGCACAAGGAAAGATAGCTTATGCAACTGCTAATACAATAAAAAAATTGGAAAGCTCTGAAATAAAAGATAAATAAAATTGAGGTGCAAGATGTGCTCTGGACATTCAGTAAAGCCCCAGTGTAATCTTATTGATCATACAGCATCCTTTGAAACAGAATGTCTCTGAATTTCTGCTCCATGCTGTATTTTTTCCCTCTGCCTAGCCTGGCCATCTAGGAAATATTCCACCCTGCCTTCCAGCACACACCAAAGTTTAAAAACAATGTAAATGTAAATATTTGTCAATGTCAAACACTTCATTTGCCAAGAAGAAATTATGCATTTTGTATCAGGATTACATTATAACCAAGATTAATTTCTGTATTGTCTCTGGCAATTCTTTAACAAAAACACCTCCTGATGAAACACAATGTGTGACTCCCAGGTCTTATATGTTCAGGGAACTTCTCTGAACAGCTGACTTACAAATGTTTGTACAAAACAAGCTGTACTGTAACCTGTTTTTAATCTAACTGCCAAAGACTACAGAGCTAATGTCTTTGGGGATGGCACCACGTTTTAGAAAGAGCTACCCAGTGATAAAGGTCTTATGGAAAATCAGGACCATTTAGTAAAACCAATTAATGAATATACACCAAATTCTCTTAGGAGAGGGGAAACATCTCACCATTGTAATGTAAGGCAACCATGATCCAGTAAGAACTTAGGCCAAGGCTGAAATGAATTACATGACAAGGTCACTTGGTGCAACTGCACAGATTGATCACAAAATTTCTGTATCCAGGTCTGCTCTCTTGCTTAGTAAAAGAAATCAACCTCTGTAAAAGGCAACTTTTATATATATATATATATATATATATATATATATACACACACACACACACGTAGATTCGTCAATATTCAGAACCACAACAAGCATCATCAAAACACAAACCTAAGATGAAATAAAAGAGAATAGAAGAAGGGACAGCTGACAAATAGTCAAGAAATAATGAGAAAACATTTGTGAATATGTTGGATCATTATCAGATGGATTGTGCCTTGCCTCCAATCTTAGTTGTTCTTGAGAACAGCTCTGTGACTGAAAATTTGCTCATGGCTGTCATTGTCAAGACATACTATGTGTGACATTCAGCCCTGGAAAGAAAATGAGCAGGAGTATCATGAACCATTTGAGTCTTGCTGACTCCTACAACAGCAAAACTTTTGGATTAGAAGTAAATTTCACTGAGTGATGCAGCAGACTCTCCTTCCAACATCAAATGATATTTTTCAGAGTCAAATATAGTTTATAAGGCTTAAGTCATTAAGCATGAGAGAGCTGACCAATCACACCACGTGAACATGGACTCATCACCACTAAGTGATATAAAAAACCACCAAAACAACAAACCACATCAAGCAAACCAAAAGCTTAACATTTGGAACAGCACAGAGACATAAGTTACACAAGCAATTTGAAAAAGAAAAAACACTAAACAACAAGGAAATTATTTAGCTGAAAATACATTGCTTTTGTTCCCCTGTTCCTCTTCTTCCTCCTGAGTTTCTATCTAGGAAATATTTCCAGAATGTTCTGGTTAAGTTACCTCTTGAGAATCTTGGCATTCAGAGGCTCCAGCAACAAAGCCTTATTATTATAAATTCTTCAGCTACATTTCTAAGGAAATTAGACCAAGTATCATAATCTCCTGCTGACTCTCACCTAGCAATTTTAAATCCCTGAGTGTGGGAGAAGTCTCTGAGGTCAAAGCACTAATTTTTTTATTTCATTAAAAGCAAAAGAGGAAAATCAGGATAAAAATTCCGAAGTCTTGGAAGGGAGATTGGGAAACAGCAAGACGAGAGAGGATGAAAACCAGCACTGCATTGATGATTCTGGAAAACCCCAAGTCAAAGTACATCATAAATTTTGTTTTGGTAGAAGGAGATGAAAAACAACACACTTGGATTGCACAGACTCTTTCAACCTTTCTCATTCATCCTTGTACTTGAATAACAGTCATTTCTTGAGTTGCAGTCCTGCAAATTTTCTTCACTTACACATAAAGTTACATTGGCATCCAGAAGATCACTTTTTTGAGTGCAGACACAAGCCCTGAACATTACCTTCTGACCCTCAAACTTGTCATGTAATATCTACTATTTAGATATTAGCTACTAGCTAGAAATGAGCTGGTTTGACATGATCAAAATATTTCATCACCTCGCAGAAGCACGTACAATGAATCAGCGGCAGCACAAGAGATGTTCTATCACTCTCTCCTGCACGCAGCATTGCTTTACAGAATGACACAGTATCAAAGCTAATATCCAGCCTCTGGAACAAGCAAATCACAGACACAAAACATTAAAGCCAAAAGAAATTTTCCCTGCCCCTCTTGAGGACTGTAACCAACACTATAGAAAAGGCTGAATGAAACCTTGCTGAGTCCTGCATGGAGCCCAGTTGCAAGCCAAGAGTGATGTAAGATTTGCCTGAAGTTTGAACTGAGCCCTCTGCATTGTTCTGAGAGTTGACCATTAAAAGAAGAATGAATGTTAGCAATAAAATAAAAGAGAATGAACTTATGAGAACCTAGTCTAAAAATCTGCAAGGGATCTCATAAATATATAGTAAACATCCTCACTGATGGATTCCCCAGAGGAGAAAAATTCTGCGTTACCCATAAAGCACATTTTTTACAACTGTTTGTTTCTGTCTCAATACAACGAAGTGAAGCAGAGTATTTAACATATAACTTGTAAAATTCAAAGTTTAAAGCCAAGGAAAACAACCAAGAGTAGAGCTGCTCAACAAAATCATACCTCCACATAGTTTCTTTTTATTCTTATAATTTGTTAATGAACCAGCAAATGAAAACCTCTTAACTATCAGTACTGTTGTCACAGCTTTGGGTGCACAAAGATAAATTAAACAGTACAGGCTTGAATCATGTCAATAGTGCAGGCAACTGCTGTGGGTTTTGCCACCCAATTTGTTGGTGAGGGATTAGAATGTTTGCTGTTGATTTGTACTATGGTGTCGTAAGCTTTGAAGAATGCAGTAGGTCCTGGCACTTTTTCTTGGCTCAGGTCCCTCATACATGTGCTGTGTGTGACCAAGAGTAGGTTCTCATGGAGAACATAGCAGGAAGTCAAGTGCACTCTACCAAAAAGCCCCTGGGAAGCAGTTTGTTGGCACATCCCTACCTTCAAGCAATCTGCCAGTGGTGCTGCATCTTAAGAGTTATTCAGCTCAGGCAAAAATGGCATTGGTCTCTTCTAAGGCAGACTCTGAAAGCAAAATGACAGCGAGTATGACTGGTAAGTACAAAAGGGGAAGCCAGGAGAAACACATACCAAAGCACATGCACAGAGAGAACAGGAATATTTCCCTGTTACCAACAGTGTTTATGCATCTAGGATATAGATGGTGAAACATCTGTTGCTCTAGGCTACAGTGGTTCATCTTTTCTTCCAGCTGTTAGATACCAGCTGAGGGAACCCTGTAAGCACCACATAGCTCTGCAAAAAGGACTTGCAAGTCAAGTTTGTGTCTGCAGAGGTGCTCAAGGTGGCCCTAACTGCTGAAATTCTTACTGCCCTCACATCTACGCCTTGTCATCTCCTAAGTCACAGAAGAAAAGGGTGTGGGTAAAACACAGCTAACTTGGTCATGGACTATCTCTTGAGGTCCATTATGTTAAGACTCTATATTTTAGAGCTGAAGTGAGATAGTATTTGAGAAAGAAACACACACATCTAAGAGAAAAAATCTGGCATAAACCATGTAGAACAGCTAAAGAAAAAGAAGTGACAACAAACAAGCTCTGCAGTCAAGGGTAAAATCTTGGCCCTGCGGAAGCCAGTGGAATGTTTACCAGAAAGCTGTAGACATCTTGTTTTATCCAGGATTTTAATTAGCAATTAAATCATTAAATGGCAAGTTAGCTGTTTTAAGAAGGAAAAAAAATCACAGAATAGCTCCAGCACACCTCTCCCTCCCTGCCTACTCCTTGGGTGGTACAGATCATACACAACTTTTTCACGGGAGACTTGACAGGTATTTCATTGAACCTCAGTTGAAATCTGTAGTTTCCCAGGCCCTGCCTCCTTCCCCACTTTGGGGATGAAGATAGGAAACACCTGTTAATGACAACAGAGACAAAGCAAACAACAAAACTCCTGTGTCAGCAGAAAGCACACTGGAAGCATGGCCTGTCCAGCACAGACACAGTCTGTCTGATGGTGGATGGCAGAGATGAAGGAATAGGATTATGCATTTATGTAATTGACATACATTTGAATGGATTTGAATTATTCTGGAGTGACACACCCACAAATAAATAAGGCATCCTGCCACTTTAAGGCATAAGTCACTTTGTTAAATGCCACATAACCCAAATGATCTAGTCACACCACACTTCTCCTATTCTGCTTGATTTTTCTGCTTTGCTCAGTCTCCTTCCGCTTTTCCCTCTCCAAAGCACACTTGTTTCTATGGAAACAAACCATGTCACTGGAATGGACAGAACTTGGTGACATCCCCAAGGCAGACAGAAAATGCAATTGAAGTAAAGATTTTGCAGTTTTTGCTGTGAGCTGAAGAAGATGACAGGCAGTGACCCTGTGCCTGTGTGTGTACAGTGTTAGTGTGGGCAGCAGCCCTGCACACACTGCTCTCCCCATGCCATTTACACACATGCAATGCCACTGCTTCCCCGGGACAGCACATGGCAGAAGGCTCAGCAGAATCCATCCCATCCTACTCTGTTTTAATATAGCTGAAAATTGCTTTGACAGCTGAATAGCTTCTTTGTTTATAACTCGTTCTTAGCTGACTCTGCTGCATTATGTAGCTTTGTAAAGAGATTACTTTGTCAAGAACAGAACATATATGGTCTGAGCATGAACAATTCAGCATGATGAACTGCATTCATTTTTTATGACGTATGGGGCTGCAGTCCTGTTGCCTTTCATGTGTCTGCTTTTCTCTCTCTGGGTTTCTTTTTCTGATCTTAAGTGTTTTTTTTAAATTTTCCTGAAGTCTTTGGGATTATTTTCTTTACCCTTTCCTGAATAGCTGAAGAGTTTTCAATATGTCAAGTCTCAATACATTAAATCTTGTCCTAAATGTTTTTGGCTGTTTGTTACAGGAGATCATCATTATCCAGTTAGCTAATTATCCACCTGCTAATATCCTATTTCTGCCCTAAACTGCTACAGTTTTGTTAGTATTTGAATTCCTATTTCAACACAACAGTGCCCCAGCAAAGGCTTAGAAAATGGACCCCACTATAGGAAACACCATATGGAACATGTAGAGCTTCTTACCTTGTCCCTTCATTCCCAGAGCTAAAAGCTATCCTAAGTAGGCAGATGTCCATCTACATGGCTTCAGTAGAGCTGCACATGAGCCAGTCCCTTGTCTTTACAAAACATTATCAAAAATATTAAAGCAGAACAAGCCTGCACAGTACTGCAGGCACTGTCGGGGCCTTGCACTGTGCATTGAACAAGGTTCTGCAGGTTCTGCTGGCCATCACCTTTAATGATGCTTGAGCTGACTGCACTAGTGGTCTCTTAGCACTGCTGCTGTTTCTGCTTCCAGCCATGACTTGCTTAGAAATTACATTATTTCAGATTCACTTTGTGCCCTACCCAGAAGCACAACACAGACTCAGAGTATTTTTCTCTGGTTTCTCCTGGCTTTTTCCTCTCTCCCACCGTAAACAACATTAAATCTGATGATATGGTCCAGTATTAAGATGACTAAGAACAGTAATTGTCCTAACAGCAAAAGTCATTTTGACTTTCTAGTAGGTATTCTGATCTTTTGTGGGCTGGAGACTGAGAACTTTACTTAGGGATATCACCAGAGGCTTCTTGTGTGGGACATGGAGCTGGGCCTTGAAGCACTTTGCTTTTCAACAGTTTTTGCTCAGCCCATTAGCTAGTAGAACTCCAATTTACACTACACTCTGGTTTTGCACTCATTGGTATTTTACTACTTCTGAAAATACCAACCTTCTCTAAAAAAGGGGAAGTTTGTCAGACAGACAAATGACTCCTTATCACTTAGTCATAACTATGATCTACTTCAGATGATTTAAAGAGTTTCATACATGTTAACCTTTAAAAGAAAAAAGACAAGAGCCTTCTTTGCAAATCACTGTTTGAAAACAGAAGTCACAGAAAGATTGCTCACAACTGTATTTGCTCCCACTCATACTCCTAATGTGCACATATTTCACAAGAATTGGCACACTATGTGCTAATTTGTTGAATATATATGTATTTTTTAAATTTACCATCTGTGTGGAAGTTCTTTGTACTAGAAACTAGTATCTTGACTAATGAATTGCTTATCTTCCACCCCTTCAGCAAATGAAGAACTCCTGTCTGTCACTGACAAAAAAATGCCACTGACCATATAATATTCAGGTAAATGCTGAAAGGCCACACAGGCAGTTTAGAAACAATTCTTCTTCTACTGGGAATTTTCAGATTTAGCAAGAAGTCATGAGAGACTTCTTCAGAGAGACAGTAAATTTCCATGGACTGTTCCTGTTCTTCCCCCCGCTCGTGGCAAAGCCAGCTGAACCACCAAACATGTCTCAATCGGTTTGCAACCTGCTCTGCCGCAGGAGGCCTTGGAAAATCCCAGGCCAGCAGACACCAGCTGTATGGGGTTATGGTTGGTGCCAATAAAGGCAGCAGTGATTTGCACCGTCACTACTTGGGTGTGTTCGTGGGAGAGGACTGAAGTCAACCAGATGAAACATACTGAAAGTACTGTGCCAAAAAAAGAGCACGAGAGAGAAAAAGATAGTCACGGTTTGCAGAGGAAATGTAAAAAATTTCTTAGATTGGAGGGCCTCAACACAGAGAGAAAATGAGCAGCAGAGTGGGGAAGGAAGGTATGTCACCAACTAACAGCATGATCTTTCTGGTGTAAACAATACAGCTTTGCATAAACTAAGTGTGCCTTGCCCTTTCCTTCAACAAGAGCTCCATATTGTTAATATCCTAGATGATGGATTTCCACATTTGTATCTCATTTCAGTGCTGCTGGTACCTAGAAACCTGAAGTAGTCTCCAAGTCTCCTAGAAGTCTCCAAAAATATCTGAAATGCCTGTCTCTGACTCTAGTGTTAGTTGCTCCTTGCCAATGTATGAATGTGATGTCAATCATTGCTCCAGCCAACATGACTCCAAGGTTGGGACATTGTCATTTTTAACCACATGGCCCACTCTTACCTCTGCTCTAGTTGTCGTAAGTGTGATTGAAATGGATGAAAAAGGACCTGTTGTAAAGGTGCTAGGGAAGATGAAATCGTGCCAGGGTCAGGCAAGGAGCACAGTTGCTGCTGGGGAGCACTGTGGTAAGGCCCTGCTAGACCTTGGGTGGGAGATGAGGCAGTGGCCTCTCCAGCTGGTATTGTCCATGAATAGACCATTGTCTTCTGCAAGGAAGCAAGAGAAAACTGTCTCTTCTGCTTCCTTGACTGTGGCACTGAGCCACTACTGCCTCACTGAGGGCTCAGCCTCCAGCTCAGAGGTCTCACCGCTTCAAAATGCCTCACTCACATTGCCTCAAGTGGCTTCTCAGGCATCCTGCTACAGACAGACCATTTTGGATGACTGTATTTTGTCCCCTGCAAGTGAGTGGCTGGGAAGGAGGTGTGTTTCACAGAGCTTATAATAGAAAGCTCGCTTTGACCTGCATGACAGAGAGATTAACACCATTCCACAATGATATATAGTGCATGTTTTTTAAGGGTCCAAAGGCAATTTCTGTTTACAGAGCAGGACTGGGAGAGCCTTGTAGCATTCAGCCTAGGGCAGGAGCTCTTGGGGATTCCTTGCCCATTTTTTCATTTTCTGGTGGACTTTTGCCCTACTCAGGGAGAAGACGAAACAACCCCTGGATGGCTGAGCCAGACTGTTGCACTTATGCAAAATTACACTGCCTGTTTCTGAGACCAGAGAATGAGGAAATTCTTGCACCTACCCCTCTCCTTCTCATCAGAGGAAACCACATCAGAGTTTCTTTGAGGTGATTCTTTCTCTTTTAAGATTTCCAAAGTTTCTTTAAGAAACTATCTGGCTGAGATTCACAGAAAGCTTGCCAATCCTTATGAAACATTTGTCATTGACAGTAAAGAGCCAGTCGCCTTGGATTTCCAGTTGCCAGGAAGGCTTGAACTTCCTTGAGTTATTGAGCTCTGCAGATGCAGTCTTAAACACTTTGATGGGCCAAACTGCTAATCCTAATTTATATACCCATTCCCAACACCTTTACCTCTATAAGCATACAGGTCCTTTTTTCATCCATCTCAATAGCAGTTACGACAGCTACAGCCCAGGTAAGATTGAGCCATGTGGTTACCCACGACAACATCCCAATCTTGGAGTCATGTTGGCTGGAGCAATGACTGACATGCCCCAAGGCACAAACACTAATACCCAGGGTGTTGTAAACCGTGGTTAGCTGAGGACCCTCAACTTCTCTTTCTTTAACATGTTTTCTGTGTATTTTCTTAGGGGTCGAGAATGCACATTGGCTTTGCTGATAAACTTATCAGTAGCAGAATGAAACATCCGTTTCATTTGTACTGTTTACACAGAGTCTGTTTCTCCAGTTGGTAAGTCAGGATTGAGAGAACAGGGTGACCCTGTGTTTTCTTCTATCCCGCATTAAAATTGTTCCTAGCAGTGCATGTTATGTATCAGAAGATGAGAGAGAGATGCTGAGTCAGGGACCAGCCCACCCCTGTCCTGGATATCTTCACCTCTGCATTGGAAGTCTTCTACCCCTACACATCATTCCCAGCCTCCCAAACTCTAGAAATAAGGAAAGGCTGTAGCACAGTATGTGGATGTCGATTACATCTCCAAACAGGAGGAACACACAATCGGTGGGATCCGCCTTCTTTCTAGCCCCTTTGTGCTCAGAGGCAGAAATACAAATAAGTCTCAATGTCTTTTTCCTGCTTATATGAACTGAGATCCGTTTTTCAATGGCAGGCCCTGGCAGATAAAGTATTCCTGTTTCTTGGTATTTAGTTTTGGGGAGGGAAAGACTTTCACTGGCTCCCATGGCACTCCCCTCCAGCACTCAGGAGGTGTCCTGGAGTGGTGGGTAAAGCTGTGATTCGGGGATGCTCCTACACCTGCTAGAAGGTGATGTTGCCATGCCAACCCCACGTAGCCTGTGCACAGGCAGCCCAGGGTACAGCAGGCGGCTAAAGGGGCTATGGTTTTGCAGATAGATTAGTCCCAGGATCCTCCAGAGGAGGATTTGTTTGAAGCTTACAGCCATGACTGTAGGACAGGTGATAGTGTGTCTGTGCATTCTCAGGTTAGCTGCTCATCCTCCCCCAGCCTAGCCCATTTGCTTGGGTTGCCATGGAGAGAATAGGACCATAAACTTTATGAGTGAGTTTTCCCCCTAAATGAGTTACATCACACAACCACTGCCAATAGCTCGTGTTGTTTCAGAAGGACCACAGAGACAGAAGTGGGTAGGAATGGCAACAGTCCTCCCAACAAGCCCAGACACCCCTGGCAGGAGCTGCACCCACCCTTCACCCGCTCAGCATGTAACATCATGCACTGCCTGAGACAATAACCCAGAGCCCATCTACAGCAAAACACACAAGACATGAACAATTACCTTTCCTCTGTTTAGACTCACCAAAAGTGATATTTTATAAACTGTTCTTTCCAAGACATTGACAAATCCAGCTCTGTGCAAAGCCAACAGAGGTGGAGGGCCCTGCAGACAGCTCATAGGATGAAGACTCAGTTTTGAACTTTGTCTTATTGCACCTGGAGAATTTCCTGGGTAATTTCCTGGGTATGTTCTAGGTTACTTCCTTATTGCTTTCTGGGCAAACTAGGTCAAAATGCTTATCTTGCCTTACCCTCAGTTTGTCAATGTATAAAATGAAGGTGATGAGACAAGGAAGACTCCTGCTTTTTCTGCACAGAGCTCAACCTTGTGGAAAGGCTGTACAATGCCCTTCTCCTTCATTAGAGCCAGGAAAGCCTTTGAAATGCAGCTGAGAAGTGCTGTTTGTTGCTGTAGGCAGTTCAAGAGGAGCATGTGTGTAGTACAGACAGCTAGACTGACTAAAAAAGAAGTGCTCACTGTTGGGTAGCTTTTTGTACCTAAGAGCAAGAATAAAGGTCCATAATTGTTTTTTCTTGATCAGCCTGCCATCTAAAGTAGGAATATCTTTACAGATCACAGTATCTGAAATTTCAAGAAGCACTAAAAGAAGAAAGCTATTCCACTGCCTACTGTGCTGCATCCCAGAGCAGGCTGTTCCCTCCTGAGATACTGGTACATCCCAGCCTTGCTGGCTGCCACTCTGCACATGCTTTGTTCGCCTGCACTGATCTCAGTCAAAAGCAGAGCATTTAACACCACTGTAACATCTGGGGGTCTGACAGCACATGTAGTGGGATCTGATACAGGAAAAGCTACTGCAGACAGACAATGAGATTGTCAAATGTCTGAGTCTGAACAGATATGCATGGCTATCAGGTGTCCCTTAGCAAAAAGGGGTAATCTACAGCACCACAGATAGGAAATGTAGTTTTTTCTTGAAGAGGGGAGAAATTTTTTCCTAATAAGATGTCTGCTCGCAACGCTTTACTACATTATTAATATGCAAGGCAAAATACACCAATTAACAGCACCCAAGAAATAAGGCTGTTCTTCAAAGAGCCTCTGCCTTTCAGTGTCTTCATTAAACATGGCAATAACCCTGGACCAATTTCAGTGTATGTTACACTGCATCAGCACTTTCATACTATCTATAGCTTCCCATCCTTTCTCCTATAATAAGATCCAGAAATCTGGATAGACTTTTTTACTTGAGAGGCTGCTTGGTGTTTCTGAATTTGGGGGCAACTTTGTCACCATATCTTTAAAAGTGTATCCACAGTCTTTACATGGGCAGAGACAACCAAGTTAAGAATTATAACTTAGCAAGACCACTACAGGAAGACAGAAAAGCTGTTGTCACAGCAGTATTGTCATGACTGTTGTTTCCTACAGCATCTTTTGGCTGCCTTCCTCTAAGTGCCCCTTGCCTAGCTCCTCCTTCTCAGTTGTCCCACTTATGAGCCATATATCTTCTGTTTCTTGGCTCTGCCCAGGCTGTTTCTGTTTTATGGTATCTTCACAAGTACACAGGTTCAATAATGTAAGTCCTTTGAACCACATTTGTCGAGTCCACTTTTCACCCCATTATCAGACTGGTACTGAATAAAGGCCAAGTGGAAAATCCCAGCATGAAATGCACTCCTGTGGCTGACATTCACATAGTGGCTATGTTCAGAAAAAGGTTTGGTAAGAAACCTCATCATATATTGGACTATGTGAATTGTTTGTGTTTATTCTAGTTTGAACTATTCCTGTAGCAATTGGCTCCAAGCCTTAAAATAAGCACCACTTGCTATACTGCCTAACCATAGCAAACATACAGCAGAGGCTGGGGGTTCAAGACAAAGCTACTTGAAGATGTTAGGAAGGTCCCTTACTGCCTGTTGAGAAAAAAAAAGAAAGAAAAAGGAGCTCATTTTGGACAGTTCTAAAGCTTTTTTCTTTCTTTTGCTTGCTACAGTAGATAAAAGGAAAGCGATGGCTGTGTAGTCTCATGATGATAATGACCTTTGGCCACACCAAGTCCTTTAATGCACATGTGTCTTGTGCTGCACTGAACAGAGCCTATAGATACCCGCATCCTGGAGCACTCCTGGACTTACAGTCCTCAGAGGAGTTTTGCAAACTGCTTAGGTGAACTATTGCATTAAATTAGATTTAGCTTGAGCAATCAGTAGCTCATCAGTTACCTCTGACTCTGATTCCTAATAACTAGAAGCATCTGACATAAAGAAAGCCCTTAGAGAAGGCACAAGGAAATAAATAACTCTGCTAATTAAGCTATGCAAAGTGCCTTGGAGAAGAGTGCTCCACTTCAAGGATATCCTGACCCATTACAAGTAGTGGCAGAAAAAATTCAGGAACTTAATGTGGAGTGTTCAGTTGGGACACTGAGGAAAATAGACCACTAGAATTTAAAATTGATTCCTTTCCTACAGCTGAACCACATCAGCTTGGAAGACATTTTGATTGTACATGAGGTATATCATCCTCATAAATATGACAGAAAATCATGTTGGCCTTGTGTATTTATGATGAATTCTTTGCTTGCAGTGCAAATGTAAATGCAGTAGTCCTATTGCCATATCCTGCTTAGCACTTAAATACCATATTCCTAATTTATTTCTATAATTTGAACCTAGGGACATAGAAGCATGTTTTGAATTTTATATATGATAAGTATTTCTGAGAGTAAACCTGTAAAAATACAGCCCATTTAATCATATACTTTCACATCCAAAAAACCTAACTTCTGTAGTATCCTCACAGCAAACAAATTGATTTAACATTTTGAAAACATGGTTAAACTGAGACTTGAAAAAAAAAGTGACTTACCAAGGTCAAAATGCACATTAGGTACAGATTTTAGGAGAGAAATTCTGATTCATATTGCTAACTGTCTTCTCTACTGGTTTGATGGTATTCCTTTCCTTGCCTACATTTAAGAACAGATTATCTGGATGTCCCATTCAAATAAAAGGTGTTGAATGGAAGACAATTCTTCTTCCCAGCTACTACTAGCTGAAAGAATTACACTGGAAGTAACCTAGGAATCAGCATAAAGACAGCCTACAGTCATAGCATTTCTCCCTCTGACCTCCTAACCAGAGCAGCATCCTGCAGAGAGAGAAATCTAGATCCTGTTGAATGAGAGAAAGTTGACTGGGAAAGGCAGTAGCATCTCTTTGATGGCAGAACCAAGGAAGAAATCTATCTAAACTCTTGCATTGCAAAGTTTCCACTGGACCAAAACCAAAACAAGCATTCAGTTTGGTTATGCTTCAGACTTGCTTTTAAAATACTTACTTAAGCCTCTTATTCTTTTTTCAGTTCTGGACACTGCACTCTTGTACCTTCACTCTTCTCCTTCTGCCACACAGTCTTGCCATGGGGAATCTGTTCTCTGACTCATGCTGCTCTGCATTTCCTAATGGTCTCATGTACTAGTCTAGGCTGCCTTAGAGGGCAATAAGCTATTTGCAGGTTTAATATGATAAGGAACAAGAAAGAATATATTCCTGTTGTTTTATTTACATAAAAGGGCAATGTAACTCCCTCTCCCTGTCTCAGTCTTGTGCTATTAATAAAGTTCATGTGAGAAATACACAAATTCACATCACATGTGGAACCTGTCAACATAACTAGTCTCTAGCTAGAATACTTTCCATGCCATGTATTCTCCATATAGTCCATCTTTCTTGGACATGTGACCCAGAAATGTGTCATTGGGACATATGTAGTCACTGAACTGATGAAAGAAATTCAAAGGAAACAGAAACAACAATGCTGCTTCTTCTAACCTCTGCTCAATTTGTTGCTACTGCTCTCTGAAAATGTTAGTAAGATATGGAAAAAGATGTCATTGTCCCCATCTGGCCTTCGTTTTATCTTTCATACAGCAGACTTTTATGTAAGGCCATACTTTTCCGAAGATTATTAAGAAAAAGGAACTAAAAATCTACATCTGTCAATTTTTAAAAGCAAATAATCACTCCCACACAATGGCTGAAAGGCAAACTTATACCTAAAGACTTGCCACTGGCATCACTGCCTTTTTTCTTTGTCCAATCAAAATGTTAAAAATAAAAAGAAACAGAGCCCACAAAGAAAAAATACACTAGATTTTAACATTCTTTCACAATTCATAACCAAAATTGCGGCCAGCAACATGGAGTGAGAAAGACATTTGGTTATAAGTCATGATTTTAATCAGACAGTCCCACTGGCATCTCCTGGAAACCTTCCAAATTAAATGGATGTCCAAATTAGAGACATTCCGGGTAAAGACAGAACACCATAAACAAGCTCTTTTGTCTACAATAAAATAGAAGCAAGAGTCAAATGCTCAGGAAGATGACTGATACAGCATTGTTCCCTTGGGCATCGTTGTTAGTGATAAATCCAGTGTGTTTTAAATGCCTAAAACAATGAAACTAGTGGACAAGCTATTCTAGTCCTCTGGGCATGAACTGTCCTCCTAATCTCTGCTCACCAGGTCTCCCCACAGCCACATCCTTTTAATGCCCTGCTTCTTCCTTCCAGCCTCCAGCTGGTGACTCACTCTAATCTGGACAGACATCAGGATATTCACCTACCAAACCAGAGCAACCCTTGATCTCGTTGCCGTGACCTCTGCTATGCCTATTCCCAACTTTCGTTTATTACTTTCACTCACAGTGCCAAATCTAATCTTAGACTGTCAGCACTTTGGGACAGATCTCCCATCACACGTGGCACGAAGCCCCTCTGCTGCACAGCCTCTGTGCACCTTACGTAAGCATAAGCCTCTTAACTGTCCAAAGGGATGGAGGAAAGGACTGCAGTTCTCAGGCCTGATTAGGTTTGAAATCAAAAGTAAAATTTCCATTGGCATCAACACTGCTGAACCAGGCAGGCAGGGACTGATCCTGAAGGAACTGCTAAGTGCCTCTTAAAGGGTCTGCATCTTCTCTGCTTTGAGGGATTTCATCCTGTGGATTAAAGTCCTAAAGCCAACAAACCATTTTAATGACAGCCATGGAACTCCT
Source organism: Bucco capensis (assembly GCA_013396975.1). Classification (NCBI taxonomy): domain Eukaryota; kingdom Metazoa; phylum Chordata; class Aves; order Piciformes; family Bucconidae; genus Bucco; species Bucco capensis. The sequence goes on from VWZO01004367.1 coordinate 510,297, forward strand.
CCAGCAACACTTGTTAGGAAGTTACCTGTCATGAAAGACACACAGCATTAAGGACTCTTGAGATGTAGGGGTCACCAGAGGGTATTTTATCTTTCTCTCTGTATTTTCTCCAGAAAGAATAAAGAAGGAAGAAAAAGTGTGATTATGTCACAGCTGAGGAATGCCTTTACTTATATAGGAAGATAAGCATTTTCTGCTGAAGTAATCTTCAAAAGATTGCCATGCACCACACAGTGTTTTGTACAGTCTTTCACTTCCTCATCAACACTACCCTTTGTATTTTATGGAGAAAACCTACATTATATATAACATTGTACAGCTCAGCTGATCTTAAGATCCCTTCCAAGTCCAGTTACTAGTTAGAATAAGGAAGGACATCAATATAAGTGGCAGGACTTTTGATTATGTCAGGCTGACAATGGATACTTTAACAAAGAGTCAAATCACATCTTGGACACAGTGTTTGATTATCTTATGGATGGATTATCTGGGCAAGGGATTGACCCAGTCTGTCTCTCCCCTACAGCTTTGGCTGCATCACAGCCAGGACACAGACTCACACCTGCTGACAGTGTCCTGCTGCCTAAGGTTATTCCTGTGCTCTAAGGAGATGCACTTACCCCATTTTAGAAGATGAACACACTGAATAGCCACTGTCTCACCAGCATATGTTTTGTATTAGGTGTGGGTAATCTCCCCCTCCCTCTCCCTGTCTGTCTTTATTATCTGGATAAGTGGCTGCAGACCTTCTCTGAAGGAGTGCTTTAGGTAGTCATCACAGGGGTGTATTATGAAAGGAGCTCAGGCATACTAATATCTTAATTATACAAACAGAAAGGCTGCATAACACAATCTACCTTCCACATCCCTGTATTTCAGTTCTCATTCTGTGTCCAGCAGCCACTGCTGCCACTTCTACACAGGCCAGGCTCCCTCCTCCACAATGCTCATCAGCCCAAGCTTTGTCTTGAGGAAATCCACACTTAGAACATGGATTTTGTAGGAGTTGATGATACAGAAGTATATCAAAGCAGCAGCTTGCAGAAAAGCTGGGTATGGGCAGTAGTGACATCTGAATTTCTGCAAATAATCCTATTGCAAGGCTGCTCTATTTGTATTTATATTGATAAGTGACAGAGGTGCTCCAGGGTGCTAAGGCACATTTGGGGCTCTATAGCAGCAGGAACTCCTTGCTCAGCAGGGTGGAGCTGGGAGCCTCAGGCTAGAAAAACTGGCTAGTCACTACACAGACCACAAGGATTTCAAAACATATGGTACCCATAGCTGGATCTACCCACTTGCAGCTCATTGCTTTCTCCCTATGCCATCTACTCCTTCCCAAAAATCCCACAATTGCTTTTATGGCAACTTAGCTCAGCTCCCTTCTCTGAAAGGGAAACACACAGCACTTCTGGACAATATCTGATGTAATAATTCTGTTCAGTTTCTGAACTCCCCTGCCCAGGGAGTCAGCAGAGGGATAATCACAGTGAGCTGCACAAATAACTTCTCCACTCTGCATTCATAGGTGTCCACACACCCCAGGATGCAGGATCTGACCCAGAGCTACCTAGAAAGAGTCAGATGAAGTACCAGGAGTATCTCAGACCTGGGGAATTAATCTGCTTCATCAGAGCTAAACAAGGACCGCAGTTCATGCAGGCAAGATTAATAACAGCAGCAGCATATTTTTATAATATCACATTATTTCATGATATGTCTTCTTAGCTATAATATCCTGTATGGGAGACGGAGGAAGCAAAGCTTGCAGTCATTTGGGAATAACAGGAGGCGAAGAGCTGGTAGAAAATGCACATCTGAGAGTTACTAGCTAACAATAGACCATTTCTTTCCTAAATCATACTTTTCTGATTCAGATACAGTTGTTCCTTGAGTTACATTTATTTGCCTGAGATTTTCTTATTTACTTAGCTATTAAGAGTCAGGTACACAAGAGGTTGTCCAAAGAAAAGTCCCCTTAGTATCAGCTACCACACATTCAGTTCAGGACTGTGACTTCTCTGAAATATCTAGTGATATAAATTCCTGGAACAAATTGGGAAGAACCCTTATGCTATACACATGGGAGTATGGCTACATAGAGATAATACAGGTCAGCTTCAGGAGACTTCTAACACCAACTTTTTTTCATTGCTTTCATCACCTAAATGTCTATATATGGGATGTTACTGGAAATCATGTGACTTCCTGAAGTTCAGCTTCTCCTGCTTGTAAACACATAAGAATTTCACTTTTAGTTTCCAGTAGTCAGAAAGTGAAGTATTTCTCGATAAACTTTTGCTCTACAAAAAAATCATATTCATGAAAATAATTTTATTAGCTTATGCTACTCTTCTAAAACTGCACTATTCAGCCATAACCTTCCTTTACAAAGCTTGGATGCTCTGGGCATGAAGGTATGAAATTTCATAAATTTCATTGTTTATGGTGACATTGTCATCAATAACAAACACATAAATGAAATAATAATTAATTGTACTCAGCTGTATTTTCTCTGAAAATTTCCATATGCTCTGAGCGTGGGAGAACTGACTCATTCTCTGAGGAGAACACAGTATAAATCCTGCTAATTATTTGTGCTGAGTGTGCTTTCTACAATTCATTTACTATATGAGAGTTAAAGAGCTCTGGTACTTTTTCAGTGAAGTACTATTAATACTGCAGCTGGCTATGCTACAGACACTCTGCAAGATCTTAAGAAATCATGTTTCAGATTGGGGAGAAATACTTAAAATATACTTTTGTTTAATGTATTTTAGTATTTCTTCTTTGAACATGCTTCCCTGACAAAGGAAACAAATCTTAGCAGCTCCACTCGAGCAGGACAGAAAAGAAAGCCTCAGCTGCAGCTGGAATTCAGTTATTATGCAGCACCAAGAAATATGGTGTGGTGTTAAATGATTCTTTGAAGGAGTGCAGCACTGGAAGTGACTCCCTTGCCATTTATCAACCTCCTATTATTAAAGGCCACGTTCCAGAGTAACTCTCAGAAGTAGCTAACAGGTTGTTAATTAGTAGTCACAATTAAAATTAGAAACAAGGTAATAAGAGTGCGCCAGAAACCATGACACATATTAGACCCAACCCAGCCCATTTCACAAATGGTCTCTGTGTTGAGAATACTGCCCAGGCCTGGATCTACCATGAGGCTTCCCAGCCCCAGAACTGGACCTGCTGCAGCAGAAAAGTCTCTATGTAGCACTATGTATTTGTATAAACTCAGCAAAGAGAGCAAAACACAGGGGAGAGGAAATGAGAAGGGAGATGAGGAAAGCAACAAATATGATGATGCAAATTACCTCAAGCTTGAAAGAACTTGTTAAGGCTTTATCTTGCTATAGATCAGGTGCTGTAGTTACCTGAGCTGTTCCGCCTTTCCGATAAACCAAAATGAATCTCACGTCAGTGCCATATCCAGACTTAAGTGCATGTCTGGCTGTCTCTAGGATATACATTGGGAAACTAATGGAAAGCACCTGATAGCATCAGCCAGATAAGAAAGTTGATGTTCCCACTACAGCCCCAAATGTTGTAAAAATACAAAATAATATTTTGGCCTGAGATGACTGAGGAATCAGTATCAACTTGCCAACTTGGAAGGCTCTAGGATGTTTGCTTCAAAGAGTATCTTAGTAACAAATTTGTACGCCACATTCACATACACAAATACATACATAATGAGATTAAATGCTCCCTAGGAGAAGCCCTGTTAATACTGATACACAAAAGTCCATCCACAAACAGAAAACGTAACTCAAAGGCACTTCATTAAGTGAATTGATCTGTTTCTACAGCTCTGCTCCATAACAGCCTGTAGCAAGAGTCGTCCCTTTTTTGTGCCCTCCCCCTTCTTTTTTTTAAATCCAGCTTTTTTATCATGCCTGGCTTTCAACTGGGAATATTACATTTTGGGTGAAGGACTTACTCTGAAGACTTTCAGATTTTTTTTATTTTTATGGACTGAAAACAGGAATTTGTTTTGCCCAGGATAAGTTCCCTTTGGTATCTAGGAGCTTCATTAGGAGAACAGGAATGAGCCCTTACATTATCTATCAACATGTGAACCTGTTATCAGTTTATTTTAAGAGTGCTATCACAAAGATGAGCTCTATAATCAGCAGTAACAAGAATAATTAAGAATAAGAACAGGTAGACTGCATGTGAGAACCAAAAATTCCTGCCATTCCTCTAGAAAAATTTCTCTGCAAAGAGGAATCCATATAACTTCAGATGTTTACAGGGAGCATCAAGGAAACAAACAAACAAACCTACTACCAGAAGTACATTGGAGATTAAGTGTACCTAAAGAGATGGACTGGGTCACCTACAGGGCTAGATTATTACTGTGCTAGAGCCACCAATCACTTGAGTCATGACACAAGCTGGCTGTGAATATCCTGTAACATGACCCTAAGACCCTTTTCTTTACCTTGTGTGGTCACTAGATCCATGTGAAATACATGACAATTCAAGCATCCTGATGAGATCTGTACTTTTCCCCCATGGGTTATTTTCCAGACTGGAAAAAGTATCTGGGGAAGTTTGGGAAAATAAAGTCACATGCTTTGATGTGAAAAAACAGCCTACCTGAAATTATATCTTCTGAGCTCAGCATTAAACAGAAGTTATCCGTTTCTTCAAATAATTGCTTTGGAAGTTAAAACAAACTTCCATATAATCAGAGCAGAAATCATACTTGATTTCTGTGCATTTGACAATACATACAGAAACCTCTGGATTTAGAGCTCAACATAGAATCATGTTTCAATGGATTTTAAAACAGCCTTAAGGGCAGCTCCAAAACTAAAAGGTAATTATGAAAATAAACCAAAGTCTTGGTTTAAACCCTGAAAAGAAATTGGGGAGAGTGGTCTGTGCTGAATGACCAGAACTGGAGATACTGACTGGTTCTGCACTAATCACATGTGCCTGAAGCACATCTAAGAACAAGTTCTACAGCTTTAACTCAAGGGATACACACAGAAAAGCCTTAGCTGAGTCTCAGCTACAAATTCAGTATGGACCAGACTGGAAAATTAGTTGCCTTCAAAAACAAGCTCCTAGGGCCCTTGAGACAGGGCCTGAAGATTAGGCATTACTTGCTTGACCAATTAGCTGCTATTTGAAGCTGTGCAGGCTTGAGATAAATTCATTCAGTCATATAAAGGTTCACAAAGTCTTTATCTTGCTAGAAACAAAGAGCAGCAGAGAGCTTCCTTGTTCAGAATTCCCTAGCTCTGCTCTGCCAGTGGGTTTAAGGCTCAAGAAACCCTATCCTTGCACTCAGAGACTGTCACAACAGTCATGACTTACAACACTGTCTCCTGGCTTCCTCTCTCTCCAGCATCTATGGCTCTAGGTCAATATTTTAGTCCTTGCAATACTAATCAGGGCAAACAGACAGATTGGTTTTCCTTGCCCTGTGACCAGTGCTGGCTCACAGCACCTTGCTCAGCATAGGAGCAGGACCATTCCCCTCCACCTCTAAGCCTGAAAGAGAGCATCCAGGAAATCCACTGGCTACAGCTGGCTGCAAAAACTTCCCTCTCAACATAATACTGCTAAATAAATACCACACAATAGTATTGACTTCACCTTTGCATTGCACCTAGCATGTCGCCACAGCTAGGTATTGCACCACACGGACCTATGTTTGCTTTCCAATGATGGTCTCTGTGTTGGCTCATCAACCTCCAGGCCTATTTCCCACCCCAACTTGAACCTGTACTGTTGCTATACTCTCTCCTAATTGCCAAAAAACTATTGCTTGTCTCCTCCATGCCCTGGGTTTGTTCAAGATATGCATTTTATGGTGCTGACGCTCATCTTGTACCAATGCTAGTTTGGTATTACAAAAGCCCATGTGACTTAGTGGCACTCCGTTTATTTTCTGTCATTTCCTGAGGAGAGTTCAGCAGGTTTACACAAACCTCAAGAGGCTTAGCTATAAGGAGACTTGTACTGCAGGCTCCAATGCAGGACATATGACAGCAATCTGATGCTCACAAGATGGTTCTGCAGGGCTTTCCAAGAAACAGAGCTCCCATCAGCAACTGAGGCACTGCAAGTCCCTGATCTGGGCTGAACATTTATACCACTAAAAACTGCTTATTATTGCTGATGTGAAAAATGTCCAGATCTTTACAAAAAATTCCTAAAACTTAAAATGTTTTCCTTAACAATGACAAGACAGAAAATTAGTAGTGTAGGATACACTAATTTTCTGGTCTGCTCATATTTTCCACTTTTTTTTCATAGTCTCAGTATCATAAGAGTAAACCACTGTCATTTGGAACTCAAGTGGCTTTGTTTAACACACAAATTCAGGGCCTAGCTTTGGTAGCTTTTGAAACAAGGACAGTAAAGGAAGTCATTTGGAGACTCACTCAAAAACAACTATCTTATTGATGTGTATGCAGCAGCTGCATAGACCTGACTCAGGATATACATTAATGCTACCAAAACCTAGGTTAGCTTCCACATCAAGGTATCCAGCTCAGCACCATGGTCTTCTGACAGAGCAGTGCGAGCACATCCCCTCAAACCTTTTGGGAGTGGAATCTGACCTTGCAATTTAGACTCCAAAACTTCACTAAAACCTTAAAAGGCCTCTGTCTTTTCCCATTGACACTGCTGAATTTTCTTTTTACTTGGCAGGTCCTGCTTCCCACAGACCTGTCTCTCCTTCCCTTCTCCTTGTCCCATATCCTTCCCTCCAGAGCTTTCCTTGCTTTCATCTCCCTAATCATCTTGGGCTCCTTTACAGAGAATCACTTTTAAAAAGACAGCAGTGTGTTATAAACAGGCTGGTCTTGTCAGCTTTGTAACTCGCTCCAGTTACTGTTTCCAAGGCAGGAGAGGGGAAAAAGGGTATTCCAAGGGGACTCGCCTTGATGTGACCATTCATCTGTCTACATCAGCAGTTCCCAAGCTTGTCAGCTTGCAACCTCATTTCCGGGCTTGTGACCTCTCTTCCATCAGCACTCCTGGGGGTCATGACCCTAACTTTGGAAACTTCTCATCTGGATCAGTCAAAAGTGATGCCTCAAAAATAATTTTCTAGTTGTTTCCATGTTTGTTTATGATCCTGAGTGGTGTGATTACCCTGAAGTTCAGGTTCAAACTTGTCTCTTTGCTTGTTTGTAAGTCTGGAAAGAATTTCTGGGTATCACTCAGCCAGTAGATAGTGAACTCTGTAACTTCCGACTGTTCTAGTTAGAGACAATAATATCCCAACTGACCTGGTATGGCATTAAGAACTTGGCTGCAAAGTTCAGCTGTGCATGGATGAAGCAGGAATTCTGCTTCTCTGTAGAGTCTGAAAACACTGTTTTCTCTACTTGCATGTCTTGATTATTCAGATATAACAGTTACAAAACCCAGATCACTCCTTTTACAGTAACATGGTTCCATCTACCACACCGTGCATTCTCACTGCCTCTCACATACATGCAACTGCATGCGCTCCCATAGCTGTTTTTCCACACATCAGTTTGTCTGCCTATTCCCCTATTTTCACATCATATCCCTACTCAGCCTACATGTCTCTGTAAAGGTGGTCCCACTCCTGCATTAAAACCCAGTTCCTTTAGCTTCGCTGCCCACAGAGTCACTCTCACCTGCTACTCTCTTACTCTAAGCTTAAAGAAGTTATTTTACTGTCTATTTGACTTCAGTGTATTTCAGTGTTACTGTTTTTCAACTCAGCCAAGAGATAGCTGCCTAGACATACCAGGCTGGAATTTGGGGAGCGTAAAGTGGAAGCTGAGTAGTAGTGGCAGCACCTGGAAGCAGCCAGCCTTCACACCTGCCTTGAGAAAACACAGAATGTAAATCTCGAGTGCAAGAGGAACCAGTTAATAGAAATGTATAAAAGGAGTCACCACCATCTATGCAGCTGAGGGAGATCAAGTTACTGTAGGTCAACAGAGGAGACAGAGAGGAGAAAGACATTTGAGGTCTGTGGCTTTGCATCACTTGTGTACGTGTGAGTACACAGGGCAGGTGGATAAAGACCCTTTTTGCAATTATTCAGTCTCCATATGATGTTTAAACAACTGGCTTTGGTTGCTGCCAAAAGAAAAGATTAGGCTGAAGATGTTTCAGCATGAAAGGCAAACACTGAAGCCAACATCAGGGCTTCATCTACCCTCAAATAGGAGGGCAAAGCCCTACAGCCTGGTAATGCCGGCAAGCAAACAAGGAAAACAAAGTAATGCTTTGTTAGAATGAAACTTGGTGAGCACCAGAGCACAGCATCAACAAGGAGAAGTTCTTGTTTGAGCCTGTCATGATTTGCACAAGACCACCACTTGTCTGCTACTATACAGCACTTTTAGAAGGGTTGCTGATCTCTACCGAATTCCAAATGGCTTTCTCTTTCTTCCTGTCCTTTGTTGAGACGCTGTGCTTGTAAGAGTGCACCAAGGCCAGGTTTGCCTTCTGCCTTCTTTTATGCCACTGAGACATGGAAAACTGGTGGAGATGTCAAAGTGATCAGACTCAAGAAGCTGGTGCATTTATTGCTGCAGAGTTCAGCATACTCTGAAAAAATTCTGCCTGATACTTGTCCAGTTTCCAGTAGGCTTCATCCAGTAGGTTCAGAGGGACAGGAGATTTTGAGATTTCAGGTTTGTGGAGAGTTGTCTGGTTGCAGTTAAGTTTTGCCTTGTTTTAAAAACTAAATAAATAAAAAATTTGATTTGCTTCAACTAGAATGGGATTAAAAAATTTGCCAGAGAGATTGGAGCACTGGACAGATCCCAAATCTGCAGATACTAACCCATCCTTATGGTCAGAAAAAGTGCATCTTCATGAATAATATTCTACACGTTATATAAAGGAGGATTGCTAGTCCCCAACTTTGCACAGACTAGATGGAATTTAGTAACAAAAAAAACCCCTCACACCAACTGAAGAGGTTTTGGTCAGTATAGAAGATAAGCAGTCCTTTTGAAGAAAAGGCCCACTATCAAAAGTTCATGGATGATGACCTAATTGTATCATAACTGTTGTAGCTATGTGGTATCTGCATAATCAGGTTAGACTCACATTTGGTTTAATAACTGCACAGGCTCTTGTTCCAGTGATGAATGGAAGCACACTTTGAAGTGTGCATTTCATATCTGGATAAAGATCTCATGCACAGGTACTGCATTTGTAAAACATCCAAGAAAATACAAATGAGCTTTTTAAGAAAGATTCCCTCAACCTGGAACAGAGGTTCTTCTCTTGAAGATTATAAAACCATTCAGTTAATGTTTGGGCTCTTCCTGTTGATCCAAAGAGCTCAAACAGCATGTGGAAGCATTGGAAGGTACCAGATTCAATTTTATCAAAGATATGTTCAGGATTTTTTTTTTTCCTAGCAAGGTCATATGCTTTATTGATTCACTGGAATATGATACTGGCAGATATTTTTCAGAGTTCATTTAGATCTCCATCACACTTTTCAAAGACACATATGATCATACTGATTCACGTCATACAATGTCCATAGGTCTCTCCTACCACTGCCAGTACTGGCAAGATTCCAGCTCATATAATCAGTGTATGCCTTTTAGACTTCACAGTACCAGAAAGCCTACCCTAAACCAAGAATAATTTGAGGAAGGGTTTGGGGGAGCTTGAGAAAGTGCAGGAAAGAAGAAAGTGCATTTGAAAAAAAGAGAAACCTTGCATGCAATCAAATAGCAGCTGCAAAGCAAGAGATGAAGAGAAAGTTTAAAGTGAACTGTGCTGGCCACTGACAGCCCTCTCAGAGGAATGAGAGTTGAGCTGCACATCTTGGCAAAGCTCCTACTGCCAAGGACTCTACACAAAATGATGCTGAGGGACCCATTCTGCTCAATTTATTACAGAAAAGATAATAATGTTTGCTCATTTTACTCATGTATCAGTTCTAAATCTGTGCCCATTAACCATATAAACTATCAGAGGGAAAAAACCAGCTGGTGCCTTGCAAAGTGGCAAGTGAATTCACTACAGATCTGTAATTGTGAGTGAAATAAATGTCAGAAAGTTCATGGGGCCTCCCATGAGATCCTGTACCTGTCAAAGGAAAGGATCTAGACAAAATAAGATCTTATTTGTGAAACTGAAAAATTCCATGTAGGTCTTGAAAGAAGAAAATAAACTTTTGAAATAAGAATGCAAAAGGGATAATTCAATACAGTTTGTTACTTCTTGCCCTTTGTTGGCATATTATTCCCTAAAGTACCCTAACAGAAGGCAGAGACATGGAAAATGAGTGCAACTAGGCACCAACATGAGAGCTGTGAGTCTTACTCCACCAGTTCTCAAAGTAAGAAGCTTAACTATATTATATTATGATAACAGATCACATCTGAGACACCAAATCTTTAATCTCAAAGACAGAAACATTTTATCCACATTTGGCAAATGACAATGTTTCTACAAACTTGGAGGCTGATGAAATTAAGACAACTTTCTTTGACAGTGCTGAAAGGCACAAATACCAAAACAAGACCAGGAAATCTCAAACTAGTAGTGCACAAGATTCTATGAATCAACAGAACCAGCTCAGTGATGCTGAGGTCAAGCAGACAGGAAAAGGGGGGAAAAAAAAAAGATACCAGAAGCCATGGGTATTTGAACCTGCATCTGAACACATTTACAGTCAACATAGCATCATCCATGTGTCATGCACAAAAGTAGAAACTATTTCCATGCCTTGCCCTTAAGGAACGTTGCAATATTGCCTTATGACATGATATGCACAAGATGGGCACTTGCCTAAATTAAGTGCTTTCTAACACCAGATAGTCTTTCAGACTTGCTTTTTTAATGGATGCTTTTTAAAATAGCTTGCTGTCCAGTGACTTGGAGTGACATACTTGTGCCATTGATCATTCAGAGAGTATTTCACAAATTCTTTGGGAAAATACTCAGACTTGCCTAGATAAATAACAGAGCTATGTCTGTCACAAATTCCCTTCTCTGCCTGGAACAACTGAAGACAGGGGGAGATGTTTCCACAGTCAGCACCAGTGCTAAGACTAAGGAGTGAAAGGTAAGAACCTGTAAGTTTGAACTCCAGGGCTATTACTAACAAACAGAACCACCAGAATAAATGGTCAGTAGGTTGACACAAGTAAAGACATTTACCCAGTCAGGGTGTAGAATTGGAAAGGATGGTTGAGATTATACCTGCCAGGCACCAGGAATTCACTAGTGTGGATGAAAGCAGCTCTGCTGAATCCTGCAATCCCCTGCACAGCAACTTGCCACAGATCTAAACCCCCAAAAATGCTTCAGCAGGGCTGACCACATGGCTGTCTGCTGTGTAGGACTGAGGCCCAGCAGCTTTCATCTCCTTCTCCTCAGGCATCACTGTGTAGATGGCCTGACTAAGTTAGGTGTATTTAGACACCCAGAAACAGGCCTTAACACCGCACTGAAGTTAAAGAACACAAGCAAATAGTGCAAACAGCCCTTCTCCTTGCAGTCCAAATGTGAGAGAGAACACAATGGAGGACAGTGACTTCCAATGCATAACCAAAAGCTGTCAAACTCTTTGTCAAAAGAAGAGATCTATTATATTTATCACAAAGTTGCTAAGTAAGGTTAATACACTGGCATTGACCCTGCCTTGTATGCCCTTAGTAATACTACCATGCTTTGTCCCATTAAGATTTTACAGCAGAAGAGATAACATGCAGTCGATAACCCATTATAAACAGGCACTTTTCTTCTTCTCCCCCTTCCCCTGGCCTTCACCCTGTTGTAGCAGGGAAGATAACACTTCAGCCAGAGAACTTGTTTCCAGTGTCAGCTTGTAACCAGCTTATACCCAAAGAGACTGATCAGCCATTCAGGTCTTTATCCTGGCAGCTGAATAGCCTAAGTGAATATCAACGTTATCATAAATCATTTGATTGCTGAGAGTCATCTCACCATCACAAGATGCTGAACAGCAACCATTTCTAAATCCTTATGCACATCCATTTAGAGCAGCTGAGCTGCAGGAGTATACAGACCTATCTTTCAGCTAGCAATAATCAAGCCATTCCTCTTTTAAGAGTGAATTCATTTGCCTTGGTAGTCCTAAATAACAGTTCCAGAAATTGATATGTAATCTCCAACTAAAACTATGACTAAGCTGAGGCTGCCAAACTCCTTTATTTCTCAAAACACATTTGAAGTCCCCAGCCAGATTCTGATCTTGGTGTGAATCTGAACATACTGAATGAAATTTAAAAGCCACTGGTTTAAACTGGTGTTTCTCAGTAGCCCCAGTATAGCCATAAAGATCCAAGAATCTGTCCTTAATATCTCTGTGCACTGGTACTGTGCAGAACGAGCTCCAGACTATTTATAGCACATGCTATATATATACACACACTGCAGCTTCCAAAAGCATATTTTATCTTCTGGGAGGACAATGCCTACAGAAATGCAATAAAAGGCAAAGTTTTGTTAAAAAAAAAAATCTGCTCAAACCCTTAACCTGGAAGAGTAGCTCCATGCTGCCCATCAGATAATAACCTTAGTTCTTACATCACACTTTATTTGTAGCTCACTGTGTAGTTAATGGTTGCAGCTTATCTAACAGGAGAAATGTGAAACCAGAGTTTTAGAACAATAGAAACAAGGCTGTCACCACCAGGCTGCCAATGAATCATGTCCTCACAGTCAAGTTCTCCCAGAAGGTCATTTGTAACAGAAATACATCTCTGCCTGGAGCTGGCAAAATGCTGAGAAGTGTTTCTCAGTTTTACCCTAATAAAATCTCGAGCAGATCAATTACCAGAACAACTTCACCTGATAGTATTTTTAAGTTCTGTTGATTGCAAGCCTTAATAGCAAAAGTTACCATGCGAGCAGGCCTGCTTGCCTCTGTGTCTGCAATTCTAGAGGTGGTTTCATCTTCATCCTAAATTCAAGGTACCTATAAAACAACCTTCTACAAACTTTCTACAAGACTAAGTGATTTACTATTCTCTTTCACATTTTAAAATAAAATTATATGCTAAGTAACTCTTTTCCACACCATTCAGAACTGGAACTCTGAGGCCACAGCGAGCCATGTAAAAACAATTCACCAAGAAACATAAAAGCAGCACTGACAGTTTCTCTTCTGTGTCAGATGTGCAGAAAAAGCACAAGAAGGTACAAAAAACCAAAACAACAACAAAAAAGAAAAAAGAAATATGGAAGCTGGCTTTGCTCATATGCGATTATTTCAAAGTAACTGCTCAACCTGCTGGTTAAGGAGAAAAAAAATCTCTTCTGCTGCACTTTGCAAAAGAGTTTCAGATTTTCTGCAAGAGGGAAATGAACAGATGACGGGGAGCTGTTCTTTTAAGGAGGATGTCATTGGTACAAACAGCTGGCAGTTAGTGCTGTATTATTTATATGTGCAGTTGCTCATGTTTTTTTAGATAAGAAAGCAGTATCTCATTTTCAATTCAGGTGAGGAACATGAGTGGCTCTACAGCGCCACTGTCCCCTGGGCCATGTTTCTTATCGCATCAGAAACACCTGTCACAGGGCAAATAAACTCATCATAAAAGCACATCAAATACTTTCAGAATGAGACAGCAGTCTGCAAACAAACCAGAAAACCAGCCTCCCCCTATAAAAGCTTGGATGGTCTGTCCCATATTCACCAGTTGGGATGAGGGCAAGCACTGGGAGGGGGAAGCAGGAGAAAAAAAAAAGAGAGAAACCTTGGAAACATCACAATTATAAATGATTCCCTCTCTAGGGGCCAATGCTGAGAATGGTCTTGCTCACAAGGTTCTGGTGGTTGACATGCAGAACGTGCAGACATGCTGCAAAATGATTCTCGCATCATTCCACACTAAGTCCTTCACTCCTCTGGGCTGCAAACAGACCTGACTAATTCTGGCGTTTCTGGTTCAGAGGACTTTACTTGAGGCTGGCGTAGAAAGGACTCATTGAGAGGTGGCCAGCATGGAGATTACCATCAGAATTGAACTTGCAGGGGCTTCACTCAGAGATGGAAATGAATCCATTTTAAGGGCAACTGACAAGACGATTAGGACTTCCAGGGAAGACAAGGTGTATCTTTAGTCCATGCTGAGAAGAAAAGGGTGGGCTGAAAACCATTCATGCACCAATGCTCATCCCTGCTGTAATGCTGCACCTGGCCCAAATTTAGAGCACAACTATTTGCAACATGGGCCATGTTTGTCTCTGGTGTTGTTCTCCAGGGCTGGATCCAATAGCCCTGGGAGTAGGACTTTTTTTTTGTGCTCCACTTTAGCAGGGATGAAGACAACTCAAGGTGGCTTCAAAATCCCTCATGCCTAGAAATGCCACTGTGAGTCTGGAAGCAGGCAGTGGGACTGAGACCTCCATCTGTGTCACACTGAGCGACTGCATCCTGCTGTGCCTTTGGGCTTTTATTAAAAAATATAAGAGAAAAACCAACTGTATCAGTTTGGCCTTGCTGAGAAACCCCTCAGAACTTCAGCTGACACAAAGCGGGAAAACTGTGGACAGGTTCTGGGCTGGACTGTTACTTCTTTAGTCATTGCACAGCCACCAAGCACACACAGCCTTTTCCGTCCCACCAAAAATCACTTTGATGAGCCTATATGGCTGCTGCTGCAATTGTGGATGAAAAATACCCTCATTTTCACCCCCAAGGAGTACTAAAGCCAGGCATCCAGGCATACAGCTTAAAAAAAAAAACGAGGAAAATTTCTATTTTAACTTTGCTTCTAATCACCAAACATATTCTTAAATATGCATACATCAGCAGAAACAGTGGGAAAAGGCTCCCATTCTAAAGCAAACAGAAATGTGCACTTGAGCCCTCATATGAAATGGCAGTAAAAGCCCAACCCAATAATTATTTTCCTTGATTTTCAGCCAGACAAGGCACAAGACAAATAAGTCATCAAGGACAAATAAAAGGAGGTTCATTCATCGTATTCAGGGCTGGAATCTTTAATGGTCACCAAATGAACTAAGATAACTAAGTAACCATTGTAAATATTAATCTTTAAAGGAAAACAATACTCCCAACAACAGGAAGCCTGATAAGACATTGGATGTTGCCATCAGTATTATGGAGTCTCTCTAATTTCCTTAGTTTTTTTCTTATGCCTGTAGAGGGATCAGGAAGGGGAACATATGGTATCTCTCAAAGGAAGTAAATTAACATTATTAATAGCTAATGTGGGAGAGGTGAAACAGTGATTGTTTGTAGTGGTTGTTATTGTGCTTTTGTTGGGGGGAAGCCTGCCTGCAAGTGAGTTTAGGCACACAACCCAAATCTTGTATTTATAAACAGGGATCTGATAACAGTTGCCTAAGCATCCATGATGCTTTGCCAGCACATGCATGTCAAGCTGATCCAAGTGACTGTGTCTTGGTGATTGTCTCAGGAGTTGGCTAATGCAAATTAGAACTTATGGCATGGACTCTCACATTCTTCTTTGCCTTAGTCTAGTCTGAAGCAGAAGAAACAAGGATGGGTAGACCTGCACTTCTGAGGAACAAACCCTGTTCTCTGACATCCACTGAGGCAGCAGATCAAGTGGCCATTGAGGAGGTGGGTTGTTACATGTGGTGGTCACTATGGAAGACATCTACTTTCAAGTGTACCATGATGGCACCAGTGGTTTTCTGAGAGCTGTGCAGCACTGTGGTACATAAATGGCAGTATTATTTTGTGGGAGCAATGACAACAAAGTGCTATATTAGGATAGATTGAATTGGTGACATGGAAGTGTATCTCAGAGTCCTGGGATCCCTTGCAATTTCCCTGAACTAATACAAGAATTTACCTTTCTTAGGCCTTTACTTTCATCTCCTTCCCAAACACTAACAAGATTGTATTTACTCTAAATAACATTGATACTTACAGAAGTAAGCTATAAGCTGTGACTACTGGGAAAGGGTGGGACCCTGACTCCAGCCTCAGCTCTTTGTCCCAGAACACCTGAAAGCATAAAATACATTCCTTGTTTCTTCAAGAGATCCTATATTTCCTACTTTCTTCCCAATCATGAAGGCCTAATGCAATTCCTAGCTGGCCTGGCAGGGGGTTCTTCATGACCCCTTTCAAGCTGAGACAAACCGCAAAATAATTTTAGTAGATCTTAGTAAGACTAAGAGGATCTGATGAAAACTAACCAGTGAGCTTGGTAGATACAAGAAAGTTTTGGGGAAATTGTTCAAGAAAATCTTTAGAAAGAAAATAGTGGATTTTGGCAGTAGATCTTAATAAAAATTCATAGCCTAGTAAGAAAAACCTCATGCTTCAAGGCACATAGTGATAGCTTTATAGAGGCAAAGGAATTCCCTCTGCCCTTGAAAGCTTATACTTCATCTGCAAGTTGTCAGCTCGATTTTGGTTTCTAGGCCCAAAGAGGACAACTTGAATATCTCAAGACAGTACAGGTTTTAGTTAAACTTTGACAGGTGCAACTGCTCAAAGGAAACCATTTCCCTACCATACAGTCTACATGAAAAAGTAACTTGGTAAACTCTGATTAAGTTTGTGTCTTAAAGCTGGTCTAAAATACCTCTTCATGGGTGATGATGGGGTATTTTATTTCTTAAGAAACTCATCATGTTGACCAAGAAGTTTGTGAAAGGCTGACAGAGCTGTGCATTGTTTGCTGGCACTGTGGAATTATATGACAAGGATAAATTGTTCTCTGTGCTGAAGCCTGGGTGGTTTATAATGTTGTGAAGTTTTCCACACTGCCAATTTTAAGGCCCTTTCGTATTTCATGTTATGTAAACTTCTAATAAAACTGTTCCTCCTTGGCTCTGAAGAATGGGACTTTCTGCTCAATCAGGATAGGGCTGAATTCCAGACATGAAAGGGAGGATGCTTTCATGATGGCATACAAGAGGATGTTTCCAAAACATCTATAGCAGTATGAGAGCACAGATGTTTAACCAGGATACTTCTACAGTCAGGTGAGACAATACCTCAAAGAAATGCAATGCATCATGCAAGACTCTTCAGTGACTGAAATACCTTCTGAGAAAGGTAACAAATCTGAATATCTTCATCCTTTTAACTACCAACACAATGACATCACCTTGATGATTACAACTCATTATACTGTGGTCAAACATTCACTTCTTATTGCCTGTCCCCACCTTCTATACACATCAGGCACCAAGTGTGGTTGTTTGGTGGTGGCAAATGAAAAAGATTCTACTTTTAAACCACAACAACCTCAAAAAGAAAAGCAAGTTACAGTGTGCTTCCAGGGAGCTGCAAAACCAGATCAAAAAGTTGAGAGATCTCTGGCTTACCCTGTTACCAGTGGGTTTTTGGAGGGTTCAAGTCTGTAGCAGAGGTAGAGCATGAGCAGCACTGGGCAAAGGACACACACACAGAGCTAACCCCTGTACAAAGCTATTGCTCACTTCTGACCCATTTTCTATCCTTATCATGTAATTAATCACACTTTGTGAGAGCTTCATGGAAAAGAACGAGTTGTCTAGTGGTGACTGCGATAACTCAATTGTAACTTGGACTCTCCATCCAGGCAGAGGAGTATGGGAAAATACAGCACTCCCTCCCCACTCACTCCCCTTGGACCTTGGGCTAGGGTGCAGGAGCCGTATCTCTTCCCTCATGGCACATGAGAGCAAAGGGCAGACTTGGCTTCTGCCCTGCTCTTGACCGGAGCAGCAGCACCTGGAGCAAGACATCACGTGACAGTAACAGGTTATTTGTGGTAAAGCTCAGGAACTTGATTACTAATCTCTGCAAGCAAGAGGAAAGCTGGAGAACGATTCTGACCCCATGATGTGTCCAGCTGGCACAGGTACACACTGCCTCCCAGGGCCACCCCAGGGAAGTGTGCCTCCAGGACACTCCTGTCCACAGGAGAGGAGGCAAGGGAGGACTGTAATTGCCACAGGACAATTTATAGGACAAATATTGAGGATAATTAAGGATAATCTCTGCTTTAGGTGTCTTACAAAGAAGGTCAGGTACTCTCTTTCCTTGTCAGATGTGATGAAGTTAGGCAGCTCCCATTAATAGCAGGTACCTGTTTCTCAGAACAAGTAATAGTAAAACCCCTATCTACATCCTAAAGTTTCCTAGATCTAATCTTCTTTGAACTCAGACAAAATCATTACAGTAAGTTCTGCCTCTGAAGAGCTGTAACAGTGAATTGCATTACCAGTATGAATCTCCTGCTGGTATACATTTTTCTTACTGTACCCACCCTAGCAAATACAGAGAAGAGCTATAATATTTATGTCCTGAACTCAGACAATAATATCCTTTCAAATAACTTGGCAGGTGAGCGTAGATTAGGTAGTCACATGAAAGCAAAGGAGGAATCTGCCCCAGCAACTTCTGCTACTTTTTTGTGGTCTGATGATTTCATAATATTTGGTCATAAGATGTTGTTTTCAGTATTCACTTATTATCATGACAGGCTTCTTCTTAAATAACCTTTAGGTAACACACATTTGCATTGCTGGCAAAGCAGAGAAGCTAGGACAAACTAATTCCTGCTTTTGAAAGATCCCACTACTCCCCACCCAAGAGGGCTTGAGAGGGCATGTGTTGCATGATTTCTTCTGCCTACAGATGTGACAGCTGACACAGGAGAAGGTCTAGTGTAAAACTGCATATTCCAGCCTCTGTTTCACAATCCTTGTGCACCTAAAAGCCCGATTTCCAAGAAATCGGGGCAACAGAACTTCCCATCCCTGTGAAGAAGGAATATTTCTTGGAAAAATCCATCTCATGCCATCATAGACAAGATGCTGAAGGTGAAAGACTAGCAGCCAGAGGGCAGCTGGCCTGTGGTCAAGCCAAGACTGTGCTGAGGCAAGTTCAGTGATTTCTATGGAAAGGTTGATTCAAAACATAAGAAAAATGTGACAACACAGACCCTGAGAGATCAGTGTTACTCCTGGCCTAGACACATGAAGGCGTAATAAAGGGGGTTGCTACCTCTCCTTTTACATCTAGGCACACTCTGCAGTACTTGAACAGCTTCAGCAACATTTTTAACGTATCAGCCTAATGATACTTTAATTAAACTTATGGGACTAAAAGCAGCATTTGATTCTCAAGGCTGCATACAGCAATTGAGCTCTTACAAATAACCATGTCCAGATAATTACAAAAATAGGAATTGAAAGAGACCTTTCCGTGCAGTCCAGATAACTCTGCAGTTCTACATACTCCATAACATTAAACAAATGCATGTTATTTTATCTCTGTACTGCTCTGTGCTTTCACGATCCTTTGAAAGCTCAAAGATAAACAAGAGTACCCTGAAATGACCTGTGTATACTACATCAAAGAACAGGCAAGAGAAAAGCCCTTGCAGTGTAAGGCTGTCTAACTGTTCATGGCTATAAGAAACTTCTCCCTAAAGCAGGTTCATTCCCACTTACCCTTTTCATGTGACACTTCCACTCAGGCAGACTAGCCTTAGTTCTTCTATTGTACTTTTTCACCAAGCCCCAGACAGCTTCGTAAAAAGTATCAATACAAGCACCAAGGTCTGGCCACTGTTGGATGAACAGATTAAATGATCTAGCCTGGCACATGCCACCTTCCCCAATGAATTTACAGTGTGGTACAGACAGAACTGAGCAGAAATGGCATCCAGCTCCAAACTCCTCCTCACTTGGAAGAAGGTGCCTGGGTCTCTGGTTTAGTCCTCTCTAGTGAAGTCAGGCTTAGCCATGCATGGGGCCTAGAGTGTTCACAGGCAGAGCAAACCAAAAAGCTAAGTGGTAAATTCACCATTGTGCTAGACAGAACAGCAAGGCCATCACATACAAAGCAGAGAGAACAGTGCCTCTATCACTACTTGTTTTGTTATACAAGCTAGGCAGTGTTCCTCAGCTCTAACACAGCTGATCTTGTGATCCATGATCAAGTTCTGCAGAAAGACAGATGGGTGAGATCACAAGTATGCTCCTCGGAATGAGCAGCATCTCACAGGTAAAGCCCAAGGAGCAAAGCTGACTTGCTGCATACTAGTCTCTAGGTTTGTGGTCTTTGGATTGGTGGATGGTGGAGCTCCCTAGAACTAGAGATGATCCACTACATAATGCTAGCTAAGAGCTTATATCAAAGCCTCAATTGTATCACATTGAAAGACTCCACAATTCATCTTGCATTTTACTGGCTCTCAAATGAGTGCAATGACAGGGCAGGGAGCAGGCACTATTTTTAAACTCTAGGACACTGATCTGAAGCTTACCAGATTTACACTCCAGCTTTTTAATTTAACTTGATGAGCATTGAGCCTTCAATGCCAATTGTGCCTTATGGAATAGATCCTTGTGTTCAACAGGCTGCTGTGCTAAACTCACCTTCATTCTCTATCTTCTGTGTATCAACTACATGACCATAACACTTAAACCTGCAAGCAAAAAGACAGAGAAGGACAAGCTCTGACACCCTGTCCCTCCTCTCAGGAGCCCAATTCAGCTCTCTTTACAATGAATTCTGTACTTGGGCAAGAAAAGACACTTGAACTAGAGAGCAAAAGAGTAGGGCTAACTTACTTCTAAACAACAGTACCACTCAAGTGCTTCTGGCTTGCAATTAGCCCTATTGTTTGGCCAGTAATAGTTATAGATTCCCCTAGTATATACACAGACCTTTCAACAACTAGACCTTAAAAGAACTACTTATAAAAGCATAGATAACATTGTATTACTTTACAGATTGGAAAACACAGGCTTGAGAAATGTATCAGATAACTTGTCCAGAGATCCACGATTGTAGAGCCTAGAATCACACCCACAGCTCTCTATTCTCTAATGCCCAACTGTCTGCATAATTTGCAGTCTGGCTCTGTGACAAGAATCTAAATGCTTTATCTCACTTTGGACTTGTAAACTACAAGATTACATTAGTAAGATGTAAAACTATAAGCAATGCATCCAAATTTAGATTTTTCTCAAAGCAGAATGGAAATGCTTTAGTCGGAAACTGTAAAGATGGGGTGGGCTTACACTACCAGAAAGAAAGAAGCATTTTGTACTCAACATAAGGATATGTTCAGCTTGACAATGGATCTGTCATGTGTGACTTCTACACCTCACTCCATATCCATGATGAACCAGATGAAATACTTTGTGTGGCCTCTTCCTTACAGGGCACTAGAGATAGCTAATAATCTAATGCCAGTGACAAAGCACACTCATACAAGTAAGTCAAGCAGCTAGGCTTGCACAAACCATGTGCACCTGCTTGGAAGCACTACTAGAAAATTTGTCTTCAGCCATTTTTCATGGCTGTGGTTTTAAAGGGGGGCTATGAGCTGAACATTAAGCAAACATCAATGCATAAAGAATGCTCACTGCATTTTCTGAAGTCCTTAGAAAACATCAGTTAAAAAGAATAGCTCAATCTGTTATGGAATCATGTAGTTATATTAATTAATGATAACTTCATACCATCAATCCCAGACTGACAGGGACAGTGCAGTGTATACAGTAGCCTAGATATGCATCAGCTGGAATATGGCCATACAGCAGAAGTGTATTCTTACCATAGGTGTCTTATGCACAAAGCTGCATCAGGCTTGATGCTCTCTGAATAATCTCCCAGCACCATTGCATTTGAAATTTTGAGTTGGAGCCCTGTTTATTCATCCATAACGAGAAAGTCAGACCCATGCCTGTTATTCTATCCTGAGCCCAGCTAAACTTCATTAACTATCAGAACAAGGTCATGCTCTGTTAAGTTTGTACTTTCACATCCCTTAGTACCTTTGAATCATCCTAGCTGTCAATGCACTGACATTTATGGTCTTCTACTATCACTCCTTTATGTTCATGTTCAAAGTTCATTCATTGCCATATTCCATCAGGGCTCCATTACACATTCTCTGCCCTAGTACCTCCTGCTACCTTCTCACTCGAACCATCAAAAGTTTCTATCTGTCACTGAAGAAGTAGTTTCCATGGGAACTTTGAAGAACAGGCTAAGTTAATGAGGCATAAAATGAAGACAGTGTCCTCAAGCTCACCCATTTTGAAAATCTAGGCCAGCAGTGTTTGCATAAAACATTCCACTCTTCTAAAACCATGTTCACTTGACTGTTAAGGATGTAATAAAAAGAGAGGCTCTAGCATACTCTAAATTTGCATGTTTAATATAATACAGTATATCCAGGTGAATAAACCATTCTTACAATTTCTCCCAGCCTGTATTCCCTGTTTAGTTTCCTTAGATAATCAATGGGCACTTAGTTTTATCATCTAGTTACTTATCTTTACCAAACATTTACTTTGGCCATCATAATGCCACTTGCAGGTAGGGTTCGAGTAACCTGCTATGATCTCACTGAGGGCAGGAGGTATTAGCTCTGTCACCCATTACAATCTCATTTAGAGGATCTACAGGAATGAAAGGACTCTACGTATGAAAGTCAAATTCAGTCTCAATTTGAACAACACACAGGCAGAAGCCAAGGAATGAAACCAGTGCTGGAATTCTGAAACTGAGTTGGCTTACAGTTGATGCTGACTGATCTCAGCCACTACTACAAGTAGCAAACACTGATCTGTTGAAGTGTAGTGGACCATGTTACAGTAAATGATTAATTGCATTAAGTGAGCCTCCTTAGTGAGAATCATAGTTCCTCTCTCAGGAGAAGACACAGCCATACTAAAAGTTAGTGCTAAAATATGCTGTCAAGAACCTAAGGTTGTGGAAAGTTTCTCAAAACTACTGCTATGGAGGGAAATAACACTGATGATTTTCTAGTTATTTTCTCTGCTAATTGAAAGATGTAATCAGTTGCAGTCAAGTACCTTTGGAGGTGCAACTTTTTCACCACAAAATATACCCATGTTTTCAGGCATGTCTCAAGCTGATCTCCACTATTTATCTCTATTATTCATGCTGACTGAGGGCCTTCAGTCCTTCAAATAGCTGATTGATGACCTGTTCCCATTAAAAGGTAAGGTATCACATAACTGGGAGCTTTGCTTTTTCTGTCCATAGTTGACAGTGATGGGATTTCAGCTGTTGATGACAAGCAAGAAACAAAGGTTAAGAAAATACCTATAACCTTATGACTCCTAAGAAAGCAAGGTGCACGTGAGCATGACAGGTTACAAAAACAATCTGCTGTCCTAGTAAAAACCTATTACAACCCATAATACATCCCCAGTGCTATTAAATATCAACTCTGAAGTAAATCAAGCATTTTTCTGGCCAATGCCCTTTTCCCTGCCTAAATCCCTACGTAACACGTTGGTTTAGGAGTGATTTACAGTCAGAAGATTTTGAACAACTTATCTGAAGCAGAACAGCAGTCCCTAAAAATGCTTTGGTATAATCCAATTACACTAATTAAAATAATTATTTCCACTTAGCTTGTTACTGAACTGCTTGCTTGGCACATCTGAAGTCAGTGCATACAAAGGTCAGGTGCAGCCTCTCCAAAATCTAGGGAGGACAAAAAAGGAGTGTTGCAGGATACAAGTCTCTAGATGTTGTTGTTGGTTGGGTTTTGCTCAAGTATGTAAGTTAACAACAGACAGGTGGAGAGCCTGCAACTTGTTTCATCTTGTCTAAACACACCACGCTTTCCCCCTCAGCTCTTAGTCCAATCCTCAGTTGTGCTGCAAACTAATTCCCAGCCTGGGAAGTTTTTTCCAATGGCAACTTTGGAAACGAGATGTGCTGAAACTCTACAATTTCTCTGCAAATGAGTACTTTGTGGTGCTGATTCTGGAATAAGAATCATAAGGTAGACAGCTTGCTCTCTAAATTTGCAGTTGAAACGGCTGCTACTCATGCCTACATCTTTTGCAGAATCTCTGGAGGAAAAAGCAATCAATTTTAGAGAAGAAACAAATAGAGACATAACTGTCAAACTTATTTTCTATATTTTTCAGTCAGCCTAAAGAAAGTTTCCTTCAACTCACTCCATGTTGCCAGTAGAGCTTTGTCTCTATCACTTTACAATTTTCTAGCATGCCTGTCTGCTGCCAAATCCTTCCCTTGACACAACCACAGAATAAAAAATTCCCTTGCTTCCCTCACTTGAACCTCCAACAAGCCATAGTGGGTTTCTTTACCACTTTCAGTGAAGAAGCACAGAAAGCAGACCTCAGTCATCCCCACTGGACAACCATCCAGAACAGCCTGATTTATTTTTTTCCTTGTATCAGTACTGTAGACCTCTGATATTACCATCAAGAATGCCTCAAACTGGCTATCTCAGCAAGCCCCTAGATCCTTCAAAGGGCCACCATTCCTCTTCCCCACACAAGGCAGCAAGCTGGTTTTTTTCTCCTCTTTGCTAACCCAGGGCCATGGATTGCTGCCTCACCATCTGCATTTGCCAAGGCAGGCAAAAACAAAACTGGAACTTTGGAGTTCTGGAAAAAAAAGTGACTTTGGTAGAGCACATGCTGGTATAAAGGAACCTGGTGGCTACAAAAACTGAAGCATCAGGTTTTTTCCTCACATGATCTCATGTTCTCACTCACTGTTCTTGTTTATACCAAAAGGACAAGGCCACAATGTGCACGCTATCAATATTTCCTCGTGCCTTCGATTTTTATGTTCTACTGACATCTGAGTCTTTATGCTGCACTTATGAGATAATCTCATGTGCCTCTCAATGACTGCTATTATCTGTCAGGGAATATGTCTTCATTCACAAAAATATAAGCCCAAGCTTCCAGATGAAAACCAGATGTGCTTAGATTAGCCACTATATTAATTTCTGGGTGAAGTTAAAGAAAGTAAAAGCATAACACAGCTAAACAAAGTAACACAGTCCTCAGCTCTCTTGACTTTAAGATGGGGAGAAAAAAAATCTGTTCAGAGATCAGTAGATCTATTGATCTATTTAGGGAGAATATAAATAATGGAACATAAGCACATGTACATAACAGGCACAGAGTAATCCATCTCCAAACGGCACTTGCCAATTTGCTGGACAAATAAAATATGCCCTTGCAATCTATTGATTGTCATGGAATTGGATCAAAACATTGCTCTCTTAGCACTGGCAGTATTCTGGCCAGGGCCCCAAAGTCCAAATACATGACAACTCCCAGCTAAGAATCTTTTGGGTTTCATCTCTTCCATCATTCTTATTCAGACAGGTTTTGGTGCATTCTTTTATGTTGCTCCAGAATCTCTGGGTTATCTTTAATTCAGGCCTGGGTTTTTATGACACAGTGCATTCCATCATTCAGATGTCCTACTTCTATCCCAGGAATGCAGTTAGATTAGACTTTGCATTATTCCAGGAAGACTGTGAGATGCTAATCCATTCTTGTGTTACATCTTGGTTGGACTCTTCACACTCTTTGCTGACAGCTTTAACAGGCAGGGCCATGAATTTATTGCAGCTTAATCCAAATTTATTTGCAAAAGATGCCTCCTGAGACTAAACATTCATGTATCATTTTGCCTAGCTTTAGATCCCAGCAACATTCTCCTCAGGAATGTATTGATATTAACAATTTCTCTGTTAATGCTTATTGCTGTACATTTGTCTGATCCTCTGCATAGGCATACATTGCTCCAGGCTTATCCTTTCAGTTTGCTTCTGCTGGACAGATTTAATGATCTGAATGAGAGTGGAGAGCATACTAATTGAATTCAGATATTGAATCTAAATCAGGAGGTGCTGCAAACAACAGGGAAGGCAGGGAAAACACAATTCAAAAGCAATTCATAAACCTAGGTACTAAACGGAAAAAAACCCTGTGAGGATGCAAACAAATGTTTGGGGAAAGGGAAATAACATGGAAGATACTTTCATAGTAGAATCACTGCAAAATGTTAATGTTAAATGGACTGTAGAATGTAAATCACATCAAAGCTTGAAGTAAAATGACATGAATAAAAAAACCACATTGCTAAAGAAACTGAAAGTTTTCTTGATCAGAGGCAGGACATATCTCTGTATCCCATTTACTCCCGAGATGCTACAGGTCAGAAATACAGTCAAAAGAGCCAAAGGGTGAGAAGAAAGCCAAAAGTGATTTATAGGATAGATATAAAGGACTAAATGTGAGTGGCACAGCCAGATGGATGGGGGAGGAGTAGAAAGGCTGGCAAGAGCTTGCTAAGAAAACCACCATGGAAGAGAAGAATTTGCAAAAGCTCAGGAGGCTCAGCTGGGGAAAAACAAACAAACAAACAACAAACAGTCAAACTTTGGAAAAAAAAAAAAAAGCAGGGTCCAAGGTTACTACCCAGAAAATGGTGAAGTCTAGAAATCTGTTGGCCTGAAAGATTTCCCAGAGAAGTAAACCTCATAGCTAATGTAAGTCAGAAATATGGGGGGGAATTACTGAATTTTTTTGTGCATAATATTGCTACCTTTTTAAGCACCAAGGGGCAAGCCCTCAGCTGAACTAGACCACTGCAGTTTCACCAAAGCCTGTGCCAGTTTACACTGGCCAAGGTCTGGCATAGCTATAACAACTCTCATGCTGAGTTACAGACTGTAATTTGCCCTGGTCCACCCAGCAGTATTCCCTTGACCTTTATATTTGTTACTCAATGCATGTTCTAGGAATATAGGGCTGGAAGGACCTTCTAGATGTCTGATAGTGTCTTTTGCTATTACAGTGAGCAATACCCACTCCAGATGACAAACTATAAAATGACCTTGGTTGCTTGCTCCCAAACTGCTCTTTGTAAAAAAGATCCCTCTATACCTCATATCAGAGAGTTAGAAAACCTAACTTTATGCTTAAAATGACTAAAACTAGGTTTAAAAACTTCTTCTTTCCTTTGCTAACAAGGTTCTCCTCGTAGCCTGGCATTTACATCTCCATAGTGAAAGAGTGGTAAATGCTGACAAGTTGGAGGGAAGGTAAAGTTGTGCTAGAGAACCAAAGATGTTTCTATATGGCTGCTTCAGGACCATTTCCATAGGTGATGCTCTGAACTAAGCAACACTCACACGGGTCCAGAATGGCCATGGATTGCCAGGACCACTCATCACAGCTTTTTCTTTACTTTTTTCCAGAAAGCCAACAGTATTTAGCAACAGTTTGAGATACCAGACTGAAATCCTGATCCAGATTAAGTCAGCATCCACCACTGGCAATGATTTTGCTGCATCTGGATGCCTCATACACTTGCACCATCTGCCATTGCTCCTCTGCACCAAAAATCCCTCCCCTACCTGAGGTTCACACCAGCAAAGAGCTGCTGTCTCGCCTCATTCCAGCTTCCCACAATTTCTGAAGGTAAAAATGAATGACCTTTCACCAGGCCAGAATACTGTCCTCCACATTCAGTGGTGCCTTACTTGCCCTAGGTCATCACCAATAGGTTTTTAACAGGGTTAATGATTTTGGGAAGCTCTGAAAAGCATTAGTGCAGAAAGAGCAATGCAGAGCTAAGTTCATGCCTGTGGGAGTCAGAAATCTCATGAGACTAGCTTTACCACAGCTGTCCCAGGAAAAGAGCATTAACCCCATCCCAGAGAAGATTAAAAAAACCCAAAACACAAAATAAAACACAAAACCCCAAAACTCCCAAATAAAAACACAAAAAACCCCATGAAACAAGTAAGACCTTGGCATATGAAAGGTGATATATTTAATTAGAAGTAGCATTTTGTTTTATATGCAAAGAATTGCATGGAGTAATAAAGAACTTTATATGGCAGGGCAGAAGTTGACTGCAGTTAGAACTAGGGAGAAAATTCACCCTTTAACATTACATCCTAGAATATATGAGGAAATAACAAGCCCTATTGAAAATCATTTTCCCTGTCAGGCATCTTCAGTAACCCAGTTTCAATGAGATTAACAAAACAGGTATTTCAAAAGATAGTAGAAATCCAACAGATTTATGAGGAATGATAAAACAGATCAATTAATCCATCTGGAAAAGCAAGAAAACTTGCAAATGAGCCATTCAGCTCTGAAGCAGAAGCCACTAACTTAACACTAAGCGGAGGCTAGATAAGCCACTTTGAGCTTACATTTATGCCGAAAAATCCACCTTTTGAAAGGCTTATATTAATTTTCTTTTGCAGGGCAACTTTCAGCTCATTTCAAGGTCTAAGCAGCATCACAGACTTTCTTCAGCACAGGCTCCCCCTTCCCCCCCCTCTTCTAAAAGGGAAAATCACTGTGAAGAATAGAGTTCAGGCTTTGTGGTTCCTGTCCCACAGCTGAAGATAGAAGCCAAACAGGAGAAGGCTGCGATGTAGATTAGAAAGGAAAACCAGCATCCTGTATCAGATCATGTCAGTTAAAAAGGAAGGAACTCGC
This sequence comes from Bucco capensis, assembly GCA_013396975.1. Lineage (NCBI taxonomy): Eukaryota > Metazoa > Chordata > Aves > Piciformes > Bucconidae > Bucco > Bucco capensis. The sequence continues at coordinate 538,542 of VWZO01004367.1, forward strand.
TCATGATACTTACAACGCTGCATGTCCACGAATGCCTTGCAAATATTAACTAATCCTCACAAACCCCTTGTAAGATAGGTTAATATACACCATATTCACATATGCAAGCAAACAGTGAGAGTGTCCAGAGCCTCCCTGGCTGCTTTGTAAAGTGATTCAGGAACTCAAATAGCTTAAACACATCTTCTAACGCTCTCCAGTCCATCTGGCTTTGGTGTCAGCAGAAAACATGATCAATAGCATGGTGAAGGTTCAAGCATGGCCCAAACCTGTCAGACAAGCTGGGACCTAGTATTTCATGGAAATCTGTGCTGGGATTATGGGAGGAATGCAATTCTAAAGGATGGGAATGAAATAGGAAAAAGGCTGGTGATTTCAGCTCAGCTTTGGAAAATTTGGGTTTGGTTGAAGTGTGACATGATAAAATTTGAGTGTGTGGCACGTACTTAGACACCACAGAACTTCTCCATTTAGAGCATTCTCACCATCAAGACTGACAGGCTAAAAGGCATTTTTGCATGAAAGGCATGCCCTCCTTGTTTGTCTAATACAGGCATTTAATACAGCACATCAGTAATTAAATTCACACCCTTATGTTCTATCTCCTCAGCTTTATTTTATTTCCCTGAATGAACTTCACTCCTTATTTAAGCTGGTAAGCACAGAAAAATGGCTTTTTTTCTTCCTTTTGGATAGAAAAGGCTTTCACTGGCAACAAGAACCTGGTCAGACATGTCCTATCTTCCTGCCTGAACTATGAGACTGAGAGAAAATGGCAAGAAAAGCTGTTTAGCTTCCCATCCTACAAAATCCAGTCTCTTGTGGCTAGGAGTGATGTGGGGCAGCTGTGACAGTAGGGACAGTCCAGGGAAGCAGAAATAAGGGAGTCATCAAACAAAGAAGTTGATCTATACTTGACTTTTAGCCAGCAATTCCAATACTATATAAGAAGTTACCTTAGCAAGAGAAACAACTGCTCAAAGCAAGGGAAGCACATCCAGCAATTTGATATGGGGATGGGATCCAAGATTCCCAGGGTTTGTTCCCAGCCTTGCCACTGGCCTCCTGCATAACTACAGGCTAGCAATCATTCAGCATCTTTTCTCTCAGTTTGTTCTTCTTTATAGGGTGTTATAGTATTCTAATGCAGGACTTCACAGAGGATGTGTTCCTGCAAATGCATTATGTGGGGTGCTTGCTCCTTTGACATCAGAGGCTGTAGAGTGACTGAATTGCTCCATGCCTTGGCTTTCCACTGACATAAAGAGAATATTCACGTGCTTTGAGATCTTGGGTGGAAAAAAAAAAAAAGATGCAAACACAAAAGTGCTTCTTTTCTATTGAGAGGAGGAGACAGGTTAAACTCTACCCTTTGGTTCCCCACTCCATTGGGATTGGCATGAAAACATAAAGATGACAGGCTGGGCCCCATTCTATTAAGATTTAAATTTAGCAAGGAGCTGGAAAATTACTGGGAGCCTTATGTCTAACCTCTGCCTCAGTTAGAAGCAAATATGCATAATTCTTGTCCCATAGCTAAATTTGAGTGAATTACCAAATGCTAGGCCAATAAAAGAACTGTCCAATGCAAACCTTATCTGCCCTAGACGCACGTATCTGCTTACAATATCCTTTGTTAGTTAAACAAAACAATCATTGTTGCTAAGAAGTTAATATTGTTTAAGATTTACTGGCTAACACACAGAACACTTTCCTGAGTTCCCCCAAACACATTCCTTTTCTATTCTCTTAGTTTCTTCCCCCTTTTATTCCTTCCTTATGACTTGGCTAAGGCTGAAGTTTTATTTAGGTGAACTTGCTTGCAAGGTGATACGAACTTTGAGGCAGGCAAACATGACATAAATATCCACATAGAAATGAAAATAAAAAGAAACACTTTATTAGCAGAGCAGTATCAGTCAAGATGTAAAAAATGTCCCTGGCAGCAGGCTATATATCGCTGTGCAGCCATCTGGGGATATCAAAGCTACACTTCTCATTGATCTGCTAAAACAATCTCATCCTCTCCCTACAATTCCATGCCCTGCAACATTATAAGGCCTACCATTACTTTTGTCAGAATAATTTCACCTGTCCTGTAGGTGCCTGCTAACAGAACTCTGCTCACCCGAGAGGTTATCACTTCACCTCACTGACTGATGCAGCACACACCAGCAGAAATCCAGAGTGAGCTGGTTGGTAAGCTGCGACAGCCCTTCAGGAGCACTGGCTGCAGCTGTCTTGCACAGCAAGCTATGCAGGGTACGTGATGTCATGGCAAACTCTGTGCCACTGTCACTAGACATCCTGAGCATCTCTACACAAGGCTGCAGCCTGCAGTGTGGGCAGGCACAGATAAGCTGGAGGCATGTAGGTGAACCACTTACAAAACCTGAGAACATCCACAAAGTCAGCATTAATAAGAGTCACTTTTTACAGCGTGTACTTCCCTATCAGAGGTAAACATCTCAAATATTTGGCTTTCACTGACTACCAATTTTTCTAGTCTAAGGATTGATGAAAAACATTTTTTGACAGTTTGAAAAATGAAGTCTTTCATTTTATACACAACAGGCAGAGAATTTGAGGAAGCAGTGGAGGCTGTGTGATCTAGAGACCACTCAGTGTCCGTGACAGACCTGTAAAGTATTTCATTCCAAGAGGCTGGCAGTGAGAAACCCCTTAAACCATGAGCAATCTTTATAATCATACAAACAGCACACTCCTATTTGGCAAGCACAAGGAGACCAAAATACAAATAAAACTTGTGGCCCATGCACAAATTCACTCTGAATTTCTGCTGGCATCAAGTATAGAATCATAGAATCCTAGAATGGGCAGGTTGGAAGGGACCCTAAAGATCATCTAGTTCCAACCTCCCTGCACTGAGCAGGGATGCCAGTCACTAGACCAGGTCACCCAGGGCCACATCCAGCCTGGCCTTGAACACTGCCAAGGATGGGGCATCCACAACCTCTCTGGGCAACCTGTTCCAGTGCCTAACCACTCTCCGGGTAAAGAACTTCCTTCTAATCTCCAATCTAAATTTCCCCTCCTTTAGTTTATATCCATTCCCGAGTAGGCCTTGTTATGATGATAACATTCAGACTCTTCAAGACAGAGAGGTAAGGAGATACGTACAGGATAGTAGAAATGCCTGTCAGAATTAAAACATTATCAGATAGGTTGACTGAGAGTTTGTCTTGCAAAGGAACTTTAAAGTCTGGCTGTCTAGAGGCTCCTGAAATAATATATCCCAGAGATTTACAAAATAACTGCAGTAAAGTGGTCAGTGAGGATGCATCATTGCCCCATACTAGGCAGAATCAGAATTTTTCACTACATGCCATCAGCCACTAGAGGAAAAAGTCATGGTGACTCACCCTGGCTGAGGTAGTAGGGATCTGCAGCTTCAGAGCACAAGGAATTCATCTACTGCACAGTTTTGCCCACTGTGAAATCACATGTGGCTGTGATATACAACAGAGACCAAGCATGATGCTCCCACATGACCCTAAGTGGTTTTATTAAAGTGTATCAACACTGAGAAAGTCTCAATTCAAGTGTGAATTTCAGAGCTAAATGGAAGAATATGTTCTTTTTGAGACCAAGGAAGTCAACAAAATCAGATTAAATAAAACATTAAGTGGAACAGTTCCAAGCCCAAGATCAAAAAGAATATCTCATCTCAGGAATACTCCCTTGCCCCTCCACAGTTAGATACAATCACAGAGCAAAACATAATTAAAAAGACTCAAAGCATCCATAGAAAAAGAGAACACTGCCCTAGTTCTAAACTGCAGAAAGACTATTCCCACCTCTGCTTTCAAAACCTCTCATAATCTGCATTCTTGATGGATTGGGATACCCTTTTTCAAAGCCGCAGAGCACTCACTCTCTAGAATCAGAAATCAAGATAAACCTCCCAGGAACGGAGGACTGTCACAAACCTCCCACTTGCTGATCCAAAACACAACTCCTCCAGCAGCTTTCAGAGCCATAAGCAGAGAGGTTTGTAGAAATGCACATCACATGCACACCTAAAAGCTTACAGTGCCAGGTCATGTCATGGCACAGATAACCTATCCCTGCAAGAAGCACAAAGGAAGAGTGGGTGATGTGACAGACAGACATGTCTCATGACAGACTCATGTCACATCACTGCAAGGCACAGTGTTACATTGGTGCTTGGGGCAGAGGGAATGGACAAGCAGGATCAGATAGGAGGTTTCCAGCTCTCAGTACAGGGTGATATATACTTGCATGAACCGATTACAAATGCAGACCGGGAACCTTCCTCTGTCAATCCCTTCCTGCCTTCTTCATCTCATGCTGCACTCATCCACCTCTGCTCTGCTTTCAGGTTCATCTGCCATCAACCCCCATATAGAAGTTCCCCCTTTCCTCCACCTCAGCTTATATAAGCTACTACTTACTTACTGTTTTAGATTATACATAGCAACATGATCAGAAAAACAGAAGTGATGAGTTAGGGGATGATTTTCTTCCCTCCCCCTCTTTGTTTGGTTTTCTGGAACTATTTCATCCCAAACATTTGTAAATAGTGCCTGGAATTACATTCCAAGTTCCATCAGTAAACACTAAACTAGCTAATATATATAGAAGGATCCCTTTTCTTCCAGTGTATCCAGGCAACCTTGCAACACAAAGTTAAAGCACAGCTTTTGTTCAAAAAGTGTTTTCACAGCTATTTCCTCTTCCCCTCCCCTTGACTTTTTCCACTAGGCACTACTTGTATTTTAACATCTAGAAATTCTGTTCCCTTTTTCGTTTTTGAAGCCTTTATAGCAGCCTGGACACTTGGTTTATAATAAAGTTTGATTTAGTTTATGAAGAATGAAGGAAAAAGAGCAAATGTTTCACAGGAGCACCTGACTAACTCCTTTGTAATTTGCCATGGTAACTCTGGAAATAAGATCATTTCCAAATGCTAAGAAAACCAGAATGCTGTAGGAAGACAAACATTTACAAACACACTCCAGCAAACTGAAAGGATGGTTTACTATATCCTACCTAGTACTAGTTGAAGTTTTCAGAATACAACAAGTTCCCTCAGAGAATGTAGGTGAGGCCGAACTAAATTTTTTCCAAAGGAAAATATCAATTTTTATTAAATTTTCTAATAGAAGGAGCTTTGGAGTAAAGCCAACAACTCAACAGTGTTTTTCATTTCAAAATGTCGATTCAAAATGAGAACTGTGACATATTGGGCACCTTTGTTTTGCTATGCAATGTTGACATTTTATGTCTACTTTATGGCTCAAAATTTTAACTTTTGCTTCCTATTCTGATTAGAAACCAATTTTCCTACTATTAAAGCTTTCTGCTGGGCTAAATACATCTCTTTACTTAATGTTCCCTGCTCTCAGTGCCATTCTTTTCTCATGAAGGGCTCTAGACTACATAGCTGAAATTTTTTCATCTGACTAATAGTCAATTAAACACTGCTCATTTAAAAAAAAAAAAAAAGGAAATGTTTGTTTTCAGGCTGTGGGGTTTGTAGAGGGAGAAACGAGGAAAAAGTTCTGAAGATGCAATGACAGATTTTGGCAATAGCATTCCGTGCCATTTTTTGCAAAGCAGCCTTAGCATTTTCCAGCTATCTTTGTGTGTCCAAGTTAAACAGCGAGTGACACCAAACTTATGAAATCAAGTTTTACTTCCTCTACAGAAACAAACCCCACTTTCTAAATTGTAGCTTTTCCTTTTGAGAATCTGCAGTTCTGGAGTCATGTGGATGAACTAGGAAAACCAGCCTGACATGAGGAAAAGCTGGAAATTCATTTACTACATTTATTAAGTACAGAGTAGTATTAAGTACAATGTAGTTTACTCATCTGTCCAGAATAAACTCCCATTGCCTATTAAAGGCAACTCAGCTTCTAGCAAAGTGTCTTCTTCAAAGTGCTTTCTTCCTCAATTTACCAAAAAGGAAGCGAGGGGTGCAAGGGCAGATGCTGATTTAGTAAATACACAGACTCCTATTGGGCAAGTTGCTTTTCCTGAAGTTGTTTATGCTGAGAGCTGACTTTGAGAAGCTGAGGTCAGTAAGGAAATACAGTTTATGGTTTGGCCTCAGTATTGCTGTGTAATTTGTCTTCCAAGTCCTGGTGTTCAGAAGAAACTATCTTCACAGTCACAGCACTTGTCCTCACCTCAGTACTGAACCTGGGCTTGCTCATGAACAGCTAAAGATCTTTGACAATTAGTTACAGCCTGAGCCCATGGGGTCATATCTAAGGACAAAGGCAGCAGGTAAGGCTTGCTACAGATTTCTTCTCATTTTGAAGAATTCCTTAATTCCAGCAGCTTCACTAAGGAATATGGTGGATTCCACTAAGATTGATGGGACTGCTAAAACAAACTGTTGCTCTGAGATTGTAATTTGTCAGTGGTACCTCATAAAAATTAACCCCTAGGTCTTTGTTGCTATATTATAACTATCTAGTTCCAGTAGTTAGCACAAGCAGAACATCATTAATTTCTTAAGTTCAGTTGTGAAGTACCAGCCAAATAAAACAGTGGTACAGTTAGTAATAACACTATGAAGACACTGTTAAAACACATCAATTTTCAGGGCCCTGATCAAAAGCAATGATAAAATGCTAAAAAAAGCAAAAAGAACAACCATAATGGTATGTAGATCCCATTTTCCCATTATTTCCCAATTAAAAAAATAAATAACCTAAATAAAGCAAAACATTTCTAACAAAACAGCTTCAAAATGTCTCTTAAAGATGTCAATGGCTGTTCAGCCACTGCAACATATTTCCTATTTCATTGCTCTCATACATCAAGGGAAACAATGGTTAAAAGGAACAACGTCCTCATGGCTATAAGACACAGGACCAAGCCAGAAAGTCAAGAGCCTTGTTCATGCTTCCAGTGCAACTTCTATGCAGTACTTTATTTTTAGATTTTTTCTTTTAAACAAAAATAGTTGTACTGAACAAACTAGCCAGAATGGAAGGGAAACAGTTCAAAAAGTATTTTTAAATCACTTTTCCATCTCAGCTGGACAGCATGACAGAAATTCCTACTATCACTTGCAGTAACAAGGCTGGGTGAGTACAGGCTGCCTTGCATGCTCCCAGGCACATCAGGATGGCAAGGAATTTTGTTTTTGCTGGTGATGAGCTTTTGTCTCGATAGGATAAGGGCTGAAACATTTGCCATCTTCCTTCTAATGTAAGGTAGTTGCTCAAGCTTTGGGCACAAAAAAAATCTTCTCCTTTAAGCTTTGTGTAAACAAGCATCTTGGCAGGAGGTCACGTTTCTGGATTACCTCTGCACATAAATATGCCTTCAGTTCCTTAAATGCTAAAAGAAGATAGATGAGATTTGGAGAGTATTTGGTGTTTAACTCTGCCTTTTCCCCCTCTCTCACCTCCCAGAAGTTGGATATAAACAGAAAAATGATTCAGAGACACAACCAAAATAATAGCTTGGAGGGGCAAACTTTTCCAAAAGGAAATGGATATTCATCACCAAAGAAAGATGTTACTCTGTTGTGAGACAGGGCAGTGTGTTATGATGCTCTTCCAGTTAAGTGAACTCAGCAAGTACTGCTGTCCTATGTTCCAAGAGTTGCACTGTTTCATCCAGATGGGCAAGGGAGGGCAGACCCATCCTGTAGGCTATGAGTATCATTCCTTCTTTCCCCACAGCCAGGCACTTCAGTACCCAAAAACCTTTCCCAGCAGTGGTGCCAGGTACTACTCTGGAACCAAGTGTCTTCTCATTCTCCAACACTCCTTTCCATGCACAGCCTGACTTGATTTCTGAAAATTAAATCTGGTCCTCAAGTAAGGGCTTTTTCTAAAGCCCCATGAAATAATGGATGACACTCAAATTATTTTGGACCATACCTACTACAGAAGACCAACTAGGTGAAATCCTGAAGACACAGAAAAGTCCTGCATCTAGCAAGAGAGAAAGGGTAGGAAAGGTGATCTGTAGTTTTTGGCAGAGGGATTAACTCCTTCCCCACTCTGATTTTTACAGCTGCTGCTGTTAGATGGTCCTAGCAGGATGCCAACTCGGTAGGTTCACAGAGCAACAAGTTTATCCAGTCATGGAAAAACAATTGCAGCTACTGTAGAATGATGGTAAAATCAAAGCCCTTCAACTCCTGAAAGTCGAGAGTAAAATCCACAGACCACTTGTAAATCAAGGAGACAAACCCAAGGGGCAACCACTTAAAACAGATGGATGAGATCCACAGTGTGACTTGGACACCACCATGTCAATTTATACCATGTGAGGGATTCGTCTTGATATTTTAAAGCAGCAAGCTTTGACTAGATTAGGCTGGCCTACATCACAAAAACATTCTCTTTAAGGAATGTCTGTCATCCAGAAGAGCACAGCCATTGTTAGCAGGAGAATGGAGGCCAAATGCTTTTCTGGCCAGCCCTTGTGGAAGAGTTGTGAGGTTAGAAGTGAGAAAAGTCTCCTTGCTAGCTCTACTGGCACACTCCAGCAGAACTCCAACAGGTTGCAGAGATACTTTTTGTCTGAACAGGACTGCATATGCTCCTTCAAAATATATACATGGCAGAGAGAAGAAAGTTTTGACAGGAATCAAGAGATTCCGAGAACTGAAACTTAGACTGGGCACTGTTTTCTCACACACAGCCAGCAATCCGGAACCAGCTTATCTGCTAGGAAAACTTAATTGCTGTCATCAGTCCTCACTATATACTTCATCTGTCCCAGACTATTACATAATTGCATATTCCTTCCTTCCTTTCATATATGAAGTAGCTAGCAGGTATGCATCCATTGCTTCCCTATGTGAAATAACAGCATGATTCCCCCAAGGGCAATCTCTCCCTTTCCACCAAATCTTGTCTCTTGATTTCTCAGGTGTACATAGTATACACCCTCAATAGTGACAATTCCCACCCTCCTCCATTAAAAACTACATAGGATCCAGCAGCGTGGTTAGAGACAAGGCAAACACTCAAGACAAATAGACACATCTCACCAACTCCAGAGTAGTCTGGATCAAGACATGAGATTCATCCAAGACACAACTTTGTTGCCTTTATTTCTGATTATGCAAAGAAGAGAGTCAGTCCCCTGAGACTAAATTGATCCATCTGAACATAAGCTGATAGCAGCAGTATGAACTACTGCATCTGCTGGTATCTTTCTCTCCTTGGTTCTTTGTGGCTGAGCAGTCTAGTCCCATTTAGCATTGAATTAAATAATGAAGCTTCAGTTCTCAGCAACAGTTTATCCTGCCCAAAATATCAAATTCCAGCCCTGTGGCAAACCTGGAAAGAGTCTTGAAATATGGAATGAAAACGTGAGACAGATTCTTACACATAAAAGCATGAAGGGAAGGCCTACACAGTTCAAGGTGAAAACAAATCACACAGGACATGACAAAGCTATACAGAGTAGACAATAGCATCGGGAAAGCTGGCAATGTCATATCCCTGTTTGAGAAGCAAGAGCAATCAGTCTTTACTTATACCACAAACATTCAGCTGCAGTCAAAAACCAAAATTGTCTTCCTCTTCTCTAAAACCACAAGTCAGACACACAGATAACAATTCAGAAAAGCAATAGCTGTTGGAAAAAATTAGAAAGGTTCATAAATTTGGGTACTTTGGACCATATGAATAAGAATTTGATTTAGAAAGAAAATTCCACCTTTAGCCTCATTGTTCTATTATCATCTACAGAATTTCTTGGGTCCGTCTCAAAGAAATTGTGCTTTGGAGAAGGGATGTTGGTCTTCCAGATCACTACCCTGTCTTGTTTAGGGCTTCCTATGCTACGTCCCCATGCTTCACTGGTTGGATGTAGAAGGAAGGTGGGTCCAGAAGTTCAATACAATGAAATTTGCAGTTAGACCACCTGAAAATTCAGGTATATTCTGACGTGGGGACCAACTGAAGCACGCTTTAAGCCAAGTCCTTGGTGAAGCAAAGATTCTTATTGACTTCTACAGGATTTGAATCAAGCCCTTTATGCACCTGTCTCACTAGAGTTCCCTCTCATTCAACAGCACTCTAACATAGGGAACTTTCTCATCAAATGCACCCTTGATCTAACCTTTCTATATGTGACTTTGACCTATAGACTGTGGCATGAATACAGCTTTCATCAGAGAGCTGTCATTTTGGAGGAAGGACCCTATGGAATGAGTATATTTATATCTCAAACACTTTGTAAAGCTGTTACATACAGTACAGTCTATTCTCTTTCACTGCATATGTATAAATAGTCTCCTAATCTAGAGGTCAGTTGAGCCTGTGTCTCAGTGCCTGCTCCAAACTCAGAAGCAAAGTGTGTCTGCTTGTGCCTATCAACTGTTCTATGTACACGAGTTTCTGCTGTCACACATGCTTTAAACCCTGACACTATAGATCATCAAGGAGCCTCCAACATTTCTTTAAATCCCCAAAAGCAGGTGCTTGCCTGAAAATCCCACCTGTAAAGTCTCATATGCCAGACACTGCTGCATATGCAGTTGGGCCTGCTGCAAAAACCCCAGCTAGGGAGACAACAGTCAGAGCACTGACTGACTTCTGTTCCTATTTCAGTCAGTAATTTTTCTGGCCAAGAGAGTATTACAGGATGTGGGAAATCAGAATTCATTGCTGGGCTTCTCAGTTCAGGGCCAAGGCTTGATTCCAGCTTTCCAGTGTCTGTGTGTATGCTTGGCATAATAGAACCTAGGTCCCACTGCAAACTCAGCCCTTCTGGTACCAGCTGACAGAAAACACTGAAGTATCTTCCCTGACTTTCTAGTCTGTTCTGTTTATGGCTACCAACACAGAATCCTTTTTATTTAGTGCACACTTCACTAGCTCCTACAAACCAGCATAGCTGTTGAGGTAGAATCTATAGTCTTGCAAGTTGAGAGGATTCAAGAGTCTAATGGACTCAGAAAGCCCTTCATGTTAGCAGGTAAGGCAAGAGGCCTCCAGACTAGTGAGCATCTCAGCTTTGTGCTCAGGTTGAGAGAAACTGTACCAAGGAGCTGGTCCAAGGATGATGCTAGCTAGAAATGGACGAACCTCTATCAGCTCCTGTGGTGTTTATCCTCCTTCTAAACCCTGTGCAGTATTTATCTGCTCTCCAATGCATGCTGCAGTTCAGCTTTAAATGCCTCAAGCATTTAAATGTCCTTGTCAACAAGCAAGGACAATTTGGGAAACACTTTGCCAAAAGCCAGCTTACACATTGCTTTTGCCTCATTTTTATCACCTTGATGTTCCTGTTTAAATTGTTTATCCCTCAAGGATTTTTAAATGTGTTTTTTCTTCTCAGAATGGGACTTGGTTTCCCAATGACTACTGGGCCTTAGCTTCCTTAGCTTAGCATTTGGGAAACGTAACAGTAAAACAGTATTGGGTGATTTTTCTGTTATCAGTAAAACTTTTAATGCTTAATTTTAGTAATTCTTTAAAAAAGTGGAAGAAAATTTTTCCAAACTTCTGTCCAAGTCTGATGGCCAAAGTTATTTATACATGATCCCAAAATCCTGAAAACATAATAGTTCCAGGAAAAAAGAGAAAAGGAAAAGAAATGCACTTCATGGACTCTTCATTTAAGTCCACATCTATTTCTGCTCAATACCCAAGGCTAATTTGAGCTCCCTGACCACCATCATTCTCCAGTTATTAGACTTGTTTCTGTAATTTCTAAAAATAGAGAGGAATTATATTTTTGTTACATTAGAACATGAGTTTTTCTTAAAGACTGGGATGTTAAGGAAAGAAGCCACTAGGGGAAAAGGCAGGAAAAAGTTAAGAACAGCCAGCTTCTAAAACACAGTGTGCATTTCCTCTCCACATAAGCTGGAGAACAGTTTTGGAAAACTGATGTTTCTCACACACTTTCATCTCATGGCTGGTTTCAGAGAGAAGTATTCACAGCTGCATGAAACAACTGAGAATCTGCTATTTGCAATTATTATTCTTTTTGTGATCTCTAAGAATCTGGAGTGCATACATATGGCTCCTTTTATCCTTTCAGTCCCACTCCTCTCACCAGCCTGCTGGCTTTGTGAGGGGCTGCCCACATCTCACTCATAGGACTTCTCCCCCAGATTCAAATCTGGCAGGCAACCACATCCCTGCCATTTGCTAAATACTCTGTGTTTAGGAACATACATGGCAGTTTCCCTCCTGATGATTTTTAAGAGCTTTGAAAATATAATTAATCTTCATCATTCCCCAAACTGGTAAAACACCTTGTTTTTTCCAAGATGTGTAAGCTAAGGTTCATCAACTAGTTCAAGATTACACACTTCCACAGCAAAGGTGAGAAAACTCCAGAGAGTGAGCAGAGAGCCCCGTTTCTGCTGCCCGTGAGCCACAAGGTACTTACAGACAGTCTCACTTTTCTCCCTGCTCCTCTCCCAGCAGGACTCACTGAAAAATATCATCTTATCTTTCCTGGCCTTGTCTCTCTCACATCTGTAGAGACAACAAATTATACCTATTAACCCCTGGAAATACAAGTTACTCCTATTTCAGAAACATATTCTTTTCCTGATGACAGTTCACTCAGGGCTGTCAGTGATGTCCCCTGCTGTGTATCATGTGCAGGTGAGAGGTTTGGCCATGTCAGACACCAGCTGCCACATTCTGACCCCCTGGTCATGCAGGGCAGGCCCTTCTCATTGTACCAATAGACAGCAAGGCACCAAACAGTGTTCACAAGAGTATCCAAATTTGCCCCTGAATGAGTGCCAAACACTCGAGATCTGAATATGAATGGACTAACCTCAAAGAAAACTCCTGTGTTAAACTCAGCTATCCTTCCCATAATAAACATGAACTCACAAGTCTTCCAGCAGGTCAGATCATGTATCCATATAATGGTAACAGGTGGCACCATGATGAATTACCTTGCTCCTTAAACATACATCTCCAAGCAAGAAACTACACCAGCTTATGTCACACTAGGAACAGAATATCCCAGCAGTGTGTTCTGACTGTGGTACTTACAGACAGAAGGGGTAAAAATCCACCACTAACACGAGGCAAAATTCCCATGCCTTATTTGCCCTACAGACCACTTTCCTGTTTTAACAGCACCCTTCATGTTCTTCATACTACTAGCACCCACCCAGGAGTCCTGAAGGCTGTGTGATGGGAGCACAAAAACTAGACTGGGTGAAACAGCCTGACTTACTCCAGCATACAAGAGCTTCCTTTCATCTGGGTAATTTATCCTATCTTCCACCTAAAGTACCTCCAAGAACGTACAAGTGCACACGTGCAAGAGAATAAAGGTACCTGTCAGGAAATCTGCAGGCAAGTGTTTACTAGGTGGGCCGTGAACAATCACCAGACAACACTAGAGATCTTTATTTGTCTTCTGGAGAATTACCTTCCAAGTGCCAGCAAAAGAGCACGTAGTTGATCTAAGTTTGCCAGGTCAGTTTTTAGCGCAAGGGGCTCCCACCTCTCCTGTTCAGCACGTTTTCACTTCCTGGCATGCAGCAGCCTTGAGAGGAAAGTTACTGTGCCCAGGAAGGGCTTGGCACTGCACTAACGTACATTGACAGCGTATTTTCTTCCCTGGAGCCCAGCCACATACAAATCCCCTTTCTGAGTCACTCCCAGTGAGAAAACCAACACCGGCATTCTGCTCTGTTGAAATGGTAAGGCTGAGAGAGCAAACATAAAAGGAGCTGCCTATTGGAAGGGGCCAGGGATGATCTGATGTCTGGAATCACTGCAGGCAAGGGGAGGGAATTCCTATCAATTCAGTGTAACATTGATAAGGGGGAAGGAAAAAAATTAGTAAAGGATGCTGGAAAACTACCACTTAGCAGAGCAGATGATACACACTTCAATCAGTGACCTATAATAAAAGTCAAGCCTCATAAGTCTGACTTTCTACTGTTTTTACTATTTTTATTGCCAGAACATTTCTCACAAAGATTGGGGCCAATTTTGCTCTGCTCTGTACAAATGTGGCAGATGCCATCTTGGCAAGTGCCAGGGTTGAAATGGGGACCAGCAGAGCAATAAAAACAGGATTCTCTGCAGCTTGAGGTAGAAAGCCAGGCCAGCCAGCTGGGAGCTATAACAGACCAATATCCTCTGCAGATTGGGCACAGATGTGGATATGTAAGCACAGGCCAGTGTGTTACACAAACATCATGTGGACAAACTGTGCCTTGAACACTTACAACCTAAACAGGCAGCAGAGGAAGAACGCAACAAGCAAAAGATTGCTAGCTAAGGTGAGGAGTGAGGCTCTGGTTTTCTCAGGAGTGAGATCACAGCACAGAAGTTAATCTAGACCTCTCAATTACTACAGAAGGAGTCATTCACAAAACTGCACTTCTAACAGACACTTTGTATTTGTATATGCAGAATCCAGAAATGGAAAGGAAGCTGAGGTGACATTTTCTCAGTAACATAGTTCCCCTTGGGCTACTTGGCCAGAGTCATTGAAGTTATTAGTTACCTTCCACTGAAATGAAACAGGTGGAGGGGAATAAGTCAGAGGCTTGCTTGGCTAAAAGTAATCTGTCTTCTGCCTTGGACACAAAAAAAAAAAAAAAGTGCAGAATAAATGTTAGTAAGACTCCATTTAAGCAATCCAGTGACTAAGTCCTCTCAGAAACCTTTAGACACAGCCTCTAATACACATCTCTAAAGGCAGAGACATGGCAGCCCTTACAAGTCATAGGTCACAGTGTGAAGCCACCTCACTTTGAGCCAGATACTAACAACTGGAGTATCTCAGAAGTGTTTGCAACCATTTACAGAATCACCAGTTGGCAATCCCTTCCTGAACTGTCCTTACAGGATAGGCATGAAAAGCAAATATATACCCATGTAAGTGACTACACTTACTGCATACTTGAAAACAATCATATGCTCCAGGCTGATAAAAGCTCTTCTGAAGAGCAGATTCCTCTTTTCAAAGCCCTCTCTGACCAGGTACTAATTAGATGCTACACAAGGTCCTTGGCTATATAAAGTATTTCTCCCAATCCCTCCCCCAATGCCTATGGCCCCCAAAGCTGCTTCTAACATCCCCTGTTCTTTCTCTAGACATCCCTTGTTGCTCTTTCATCCTATTCCAACAACTCCCAAGTTTCTTCTGCTTATCACCAACATTTGACCAGTATTGAATTTGTCATCACTTCTGTATATATATGTCTACATATATGCACACATACACATGTGCACACACAGTGCCAGGACCCATCCCATTGAGTCAGTGCAGAAACACCACTAGAGTCAGGTCAGTGCTGCTGCAAAGCCCAAACCAATGATAAGGGCACATATGTAGCCGAGATGAATCAGCACAGATATGATTTTTTTTCACCACATGAGGATCTAACACTGAATGCCTCTCTGTGTTTGTTTAAAACAAACTGAAAAGACAAGTTACAGCTCCTAGGAAAAAAGCATCTGCTTCTTTAAAGACACAGCATTCACCTCCTTATACCAAGAGCAGTACCAGGTGCTGGAGTGCTATTGCTATCCTTGAACTTATTCTTGCATGAGTCATCTCTGAGATTGTCAAAGCTGACAGGTTGTTTAAAATCACTGCCCAGGGACTACATTCAAAGGGAGCTTTAAAGTATTTTCTAATTATTTTTGCTTTCACTCCACTGAACATTGTTAATCAAGAGCTATTTCCAAAACACACTATATTGTAGCAGTGCTATACTCCACAGGAGATGCATCAGTTGGATTGGTCACCTCACAACTCAAACTGCCAGGTGTCCAAGCTGTTCTCATTCTTAGAAATAAGGTGCTCTGTATGGGCAGGAATTCATATTTTTCCTTTATTTACACAAAAGCCAAAAGAGGAACTCACGTGGCCAATTGAATTTTAATGTCCATTCACTAGCAGTGATACAGGCAAGACTTGTTCATTTATTCCTTGTTTCATTTATCAGGCTGCTATTTCTTCACACTTCCCATAAAGATCTGGCCTGTACTCTGCCTGTGTGGGCATGACAACATGCAACACTCAGCCCTTTCCTGCAAGTGCAGCAGGAGAAAGTTTGAAGCAATTTTGCAGCTCCAAAATGCTGGGATCCAGCACTGTCAGTCTTACATTGATTGTTGGGTTTGGCTAGCACTAGGTGAAACACAGCAGTTTTTTCACACTTCTCCTGGTTTTCCTATACTTTGTATTTCTAATTTATTTTTTGTTTACATCCAAAGCTCAATATGAGGGAAAACATAAATACAACATAGAGCAAACCTCAGTGATTCAGAGTTATCTGAGAGTACCGTAGCAAGTTCAGAAATCAGAAAATAAACTAATGAATAAAATAATTCAGATTTGTCTAAACTTCTCCTTGAGAGGTTTCTGAGCTTCAGAATCCTTTACATGACCTTCCTAATTTAGAACTGGTAAAACGCATGAAGTTATCCATGTTTCATTGTTTTGAATTTTCTTCCTAAAAAACATTGGAATTTTTTTGAAAAAAGCTTCACCATCCATTGTTAGTTCACATTAGCATTGTTATCAATGTGTAGAGATTGTATATAAACAGATCAAAAATACCATTAAAATAATTACAGTAAAAATACCATAAGATTTATTTACTCCAAGATGTTCTAAAATTAATCGGTTATAAAAGTTTATTTTCTAAGCCTCCAAAGTGCTTTTGCCAAAAATAAAATCTTTAAAAACAATCTTTCCTCAGATTTTCCCTTGAAAATTTATATTAAGAATTTCAAAAGCCTAAGTTTCCCTATTTAAAAAAAGTAGTAATACTTCTGCTAACTAAAACATCAAGCAGCAGCTCTGAGTCTAATGAAAACAGGTCCAAGACACTAAGTGTATTCTTAGATCTGGATTCTTCCAGAGCTCAGTTTTCCCTCCATAGCCATGCATAATTTCTCGATCTCTAAAGTAGGTGCAGAGATCACAACTTGATCCTGAAGATCATGAACTGTTCCAATCTGAATTGTTTGTTCAGTTTTACATCTATTTTTATCAATAGAAAGAGTGTTTTCACACTACCTCTCCTTCCAGGCATGCTTAAACAAGCAGCACTGTGCAGTGCCAGAACTCCACAGAAACATGTTCTATAGACAAGTAAACAAAATACCCGATGGCTTTAGCTACCCACACCACGAAGGGATTTTGAGCAAGTCACTTCAAATTATGTTTTGGTCTCTGGACACAACACAGAGTTGGTTTTGAGTTCTCTAGCTATGTTTTGGGTTGTGTTTTTTTATTGTTTTGGTTTTTAAGCCACTGGTTGGCCCACACTTATTGAAGATGTGGTCTATTCATTCTGTTCCAGCTTAAAGACTCAAACTAGACTTGATTTCAGTACAAACTGTGTGCTATGTAATGTGGTTATAATTTAGCCTAAAAACACAAGGATTCATCTCTACCATGCATGGCATGTGTGTCCTGTGACTGCAGGCTAGACCAGCCAGCCATCTGAATAGCCAGTCCAAACAGACTAGTTTTGATAGGCCTTAATTAACTACACCACTGGTCAGAGAGCTGTGTACAGCAGACGAAGTAGGAATTGCAGCCCTAGGGATGATGATCAGCCCAGTCACAATCTAGTCAGCTTAAAAAAATAAACCTGAGAAAGAAAAACAGCAGCTTTCCCTGAGAGCCAAGGTTAGTCTTTGCCATAAATCTGTTGGCAGTGGCATGGAGTGACATAACACCTCCTCCCATGCAGAGCTGTGGCCAACCCACAGGAAGTGACCGCCTCCGCAGCAGGACCAGGCAGCTGGCTCCTGCTGCCATGTTTACCCATCCCTGGGACACACCAGCAGTAAATCTCCTGTGGTGCAACAGTGCAGGCAGAAGGGAGAGCAGTAACCCGCATGTGGCTCTAGTAGAGATCACAGCTTTGCCAGCAGAGCTGAAAATACCAGCTAGCTGGCACTGCTTTGGAGATACAGCCTCCCTGCTGTGCCCTTTCCTCCACAAGCACCTTTTCTGAGCCATAGATTAGCACAAAGGGCTCCACTGTACTCATCTATAAACTCTTCCTGAAGACTAAGACATCTTGACCTGGGATCAGCCATTTCCCCCATCACTAGCATTTCTTCTTGCTTTTTGTTGATGTTAGAATGATCCTTTGAAAATTTTTCTTCTTAAAAAGGATTCCATGTCTCCAAATTACTCTGCTAGAGTCCACTGCCTTCTACATCACCAGCACCTCAGAAAGCATGAACTACACATAGGCTATAGTGTGTTACCTGCACAGAACATGACTGCAGTTTCCTCAGCACTAGCCTGCAAGTTTCCTCTCAGTTTAGTTCTCAAAACCCAGCACAAGAGCTGACAGGAGACTTCCTTTCACTACTCACCAGTCCAACTGACAATCTAGCTCCACCCAATCAGAACTGTGATCCTGGGCTCCCCAAGGCTGAAGGTCTCAGCTTCTGCTGAATCCACTTTAGAACAGCAATTACAATCTCAGCTCCATGGTGGAAGGAAGGAGGTGAAATTATGACCTGTATCTAGTTCTCCAGCACGACAACTGGCAACAGCACCATAGGCTGCTGTGGACATCTTCCTACTGCTTCTGTCAAAATCTTGCTAGCAGGCACTGCCTGTGTTACATGTTGAAGAGAACAAGCCTGCTCCAAACCTGGAGGACCTTTCCTCCCCACCCTTTTCATTCTTTTCTCTATGTTCACATCTCCCTCCTGCAGGAATAATTACTGTTTTGACATCAACTTGCATCAAGAGCCAGGAGACATGTGACAGCATTTCATCAGTGACAGAGAGCACATCCTTCTCATCTGGTCCCTATTTTGTGAAGCACAACTCTTTACTCAAAGCAGATCACCACAAGTTCAATGTTTAGAACTTAAGCACCACATTAGATGAGAACATCAGGATCTTCTGCTGTGTAAGATTTTGGCATCTCCTCACTTTTATGGTTAAGAACTGCTGACATCATAAAATATAACCCAGACGTTCAAGATGTTTATTATGCCAAGGAAGAGAACTGCATAGTGTGGCAAGTTTCCAATACAAATAATTGTAACCCTCATTTTGCACCATGGCCACATTGTGTTCCTTATTTACATTTTGTGTTTAGGTAGATTTGATTACATGACAGCACATACACCAAAGCCACTGCACTGTGTGCAACACTGATATTGATATTAAGTTGACTGGATTCCCAGTCTTATGGCAAGCTTATGAGGATGCCACTGGAGCTAACATGATAGAGGAAAAGGTAATACAGCACCATGACAGAGCATTTGAGGAGCTGGACAATCATTAAAGGAGGACAGAGATAATTGGAAAGTAAAGTCACTGAAAGCCAACATGGGCTTTCCCTGCAACTCCTCAAGCTTTTTTTTGGTATTTTTCGAGGAGCATCAAAACATACTAAAATTATTTTAGAAGGTATTACTCCTCCTAATAGTTTCTTTATGGCCAAAACCAGCAATGTATTTGCCTCCTTCCCAAGGCGTTTGCACTTCATCACTGCTTGCACACTTTGCAGATGAACTGGCATTTTTTCATGGAGTTCTAGTGCACAACAGTGTTTTGTTGACTAACAGTTGCTGCATGCAGAGGTTTATTACTCTGGGGTTGCTCATAAGTACCTGGTTTTGAAAAAGTGGGCATGTTATATTTTTGAAGAGAGGTAAAAATATTATTAGAGCTTGGAACTTCAAAATAAACCACATTAAGAGTGTTTTGAATATGAGCACCAGGTATTTACTTTTAGGATCTACAGTTACTTCAGTATGGCACTTTTACTCTCACAAACAGATATGATAACAAGGTAATTGGAGTCTGTCTAACTTTCTACAGGTCTCTAAATGCAAGCAATACACCAACATGAAATGTCAAATTTGAGGTGTTTTGTAAATAGTCCCATTTAAGCACCCCCCCAATAATCTATAAACTTGTCCTCATCTGCCTAGAAGTACAAAACTTAGGTTTAATGGTGCCACTCACAGTAGTAGAGTTGCAAGATGTTCAAGTTTCAAATCTTGTAAAGACTTTTAGTAATACATTTAACTTCCACCTGGAAATGACCACGTGGGCAAATAGTTAAGTTTTCAGTTCAATGCAAAACTGAAAAATGCAGGAAAGGCTGTTTGCATTGACTCAAAAGATGAAACAATTTGTTTCTTAAAAAACAATTACTTTTTAAAGCTAGAAAAATCTCTAACTCCTCCAAAAATTCTCTCTTCAGGTTATTAGGCAATATTGAAAGCCTACTGAACTTTTTTGGGGTGGGAGATAAGTAGCTGGAAGGAGGGGTTGTTTGTTCTTTATTCTAAATTTAGACCAACTTACTACCAAGTTTCAAAAATGTCAGTGTGTTTCAGCATTTCTGTAATATTTTGTTCTGAAAACACTGAAGCAGAACATCTAAACTTTAAGTAATGTCTCCTTTCAGCAGGAACAATCTGTAAACAACTTGGAAACTTCAGACACAGGGAATGAAAGAGTTGAACAGAGACTTGCCTTTAGCATATTAATATGCACACGTTACACCTTTATAAATCTGAAGCCTAAGGACTTGTAAAATCAAGCTATATGTGAATCTAATCTGTAGATTAATTATCATTGACATCTAAGCATCTCACATTATAAACTTTCCCAGATAATTATTACATCCATGGTGTCATTGGAGATGCCTATGAAAAAATAAATCCCATCTTGATGAAAGACAAAGCAGTATGGCTTCTCCTCGTGTGTTTCATGCAAATAACAGCAGAAAACAAACATTCTTCACACACCAACCATTTGAAAGCATGTATTCATCCTGTGAAAAAGGGGCCATTCAGCAGGCAACAATTACCCCCAGGTTTCTCTTGTAATATTGCAGTTAATGACCAAATCAGCAACTTTCTAACCTCACAACTCTGCAGTTGTCTATAGTAGAAAACACTGGATCAAAGTTCTAACCAGACCTCACACACCATCTGCTACATCCAGTTCACAGAATATTTTAAGTTTAAGCAGTGGTGCATATTGCATCATCCCAGTTGCTCAGAAGTTCTGGGTAACTCTATGTGCAAACTAAGCGTGTAACTGCACTAAACCTGCATTGCCCTGCTCTATGCAGAGAAAGGAGTGTTCCACAAAGCTAAGAACATGGTGGAAATGGATGAATTCTGGAGCTTACTGAGAATCCTTCTCCCACCTTTGCCACCATCCATCTCCAACAAATTCACCTGGGCATACCTCTACTTGACATCTATAACCAAAGCTCACCACTTCCCTCCTCCACAAAATAAGAGAAAGTGACCCATTTACTCTTATTTTACTCCAGTTATTTTACTTATTTCATTCCCCAGAAGTGGATACAGAAGGCATCAACCACCTGCCTACATCTCATAGTCCAGCAAACAAGATAACTCTCCAACGGCAGAGAAGCAGCAACACAGGAACCTGAACACTTCTTTCTACAGAAATAACTACAGCAAAGGAAACAACTCTAACCTTCTGCCACACCATCCTGCCAGCACACCTGAACTTTAGCCTTCAAGGTTTCCCTCATCCCTGGCCATTCTCCTGAGGCTGCCAAAAAGTGCAACCATTAGTGCCCTTATGGATGGGATCTGTGGTGTTGACATAGGACCCCACGGAAACTGGACTGCGCCCAACATTTCTGTTTCCACATTACACAGATGTCAAAGAGTGTTGACCTATAATTCCTCCTACCCCCTCCTATGCAAATTCTGAGTTGGTGACAAAATGTGAAAGGCTCTAGGTACCTACAGTCAACCAGGCATCTTGAAGGAGGAACCACCTAATCCACAGTGCTGCCTGTTCAATGGCCAAAAGGATTTTACAGTCAAAGATAATTACAACCCTCTAGTTTCCAGACAGCTACAGCCTCAAAGGCAGGCAGTTTTCTCCTGCTTTATACAATGAAGAAGGAATTGATTGTTCTTCAGAAAAGATGTCAGAGATCCAGCTGCCACCATCTACCAAAACAGATTGGTCACATTTGATTCTAGCAGAAATCTCCCCCATCAGCCATGTGTTTAATTGGCTTCCCATTCCTTGAATATCAGCCTGCCTCAGCAAACTCTTTCAGACTGGGTGGTACCATCATTTTAATGTTGAGACTCATAATTGGAGAAGAAAAAGAAATCTGCAGTCATTTGGCAATGATAAAATGCCTTTCAGATCATGGGTTTCGGCAGCATTTTTTCCCCATACAAATTCAAGTAGATACTGTAGGGTTGAAGGTACAGCATCTTAAGTAACAAACTATCTTAATTTCCCACAGATTTTTTCCCCCATTTATTTATACCTAGCTCTCTTTCTTCTTCTTATTTCTACTCTTTTCTTTCTCCCCCTCCTTCCATTCCCATGCTTTACTATACATACATATATGTATGTATTAAACAGGATCATTATACCATTCAACATGCAGATGAAGTAAGACCTGCTCTCAGAGCACAATTTAAGACTGAAATTTGCACAAAAAAATTTAACCTTATAATCTCTCCCTTTAAACCACTACTAATTCTGCCCTATTGCCTTTACTTCTTATCTCCCCACCTCTGCTACATGTAATAGGTGTTCCCCATGCAGATGGCTACAGCACTGGCTGGGCCAGGGCTCCTTACTGAGCTTGGAGATGAAAGCCTGTTATGTGTTTTTTTATTTATGTCCTGTAAAATGCAGCGTGCAGAGTTACATATGAGAGACCCTGTAAACAAGGTGAGGGCCAGTTGCTTTATACAGCATGGAAAGTTTCTTTTTCTTGGAAGAGATAGGTCAGCTTGGAAGGAAGTCAACCCTCAAGGTCTTTCTCCCTCTTTAGGGCTCATCTGAAATACCAGCTAACCCAGAGCACGCTGCCCAGGGGTTAGGAAAGCCAAATAAACAGATCAGTGTAAGGCACAGCCTCAGCTGCGGTGATGTTTCCATGTCTTGACTGGCCAGGCACTCAGAGGCAGGGTCCTGTCCTCCTCAACTGAGAGGGTCAGCAGTCTGGAGATTTCTGGTAATGAGATGCACAGCTGGGACTGGCAAGCAGCACTTGTCCTAGGGTTAATTTATGCCTGTGTGCTTCTCCTGACAGACTTGGGAAACCAAGGAGAGAAAACCCGAGAACTGTTCCAGAATTAGATCAGATGGCCCTAAGCCAGCTTCCCAGCACTGAATGCCCCAGAGGACAGGGGGAAAGGCTCAGCTCAGAGTTTTGCACTGAGGGGCAGCTCCAGCACCAGTAAGTGTGAAGAGTAAAGTTCATTTGCACTTCTGCTCCCCTTTCCAACTCACCTCTTGCACCAGCTGAGCCTACGTTTTCTGCTTTGTTTCCCCTCCTACACCCAGCAGTGCTCTGATTTTCCTCCCTGCCAGCTCCCTATACCTAATTCAGCTCCAAACTGTCACTCAAAAGGATGACACTTCTGAAAAATGTCCAGATGCTTCAGCTATTTCTATTCTGCCTGGCATAAGATGAATATCTGAGTCAGCTGGCTGTGCTCTGTCAGGTCTTATACAGCCAGCATCCTGCCTCTCAAAAACACTCACCTAATTTTGGAAACACCAGTCTTAACTTTGGTGCTGCTGACAAGCAGCAGAAAAACACACTCAGCTTAATCCCAGATGCAGAAAAGGATCCAGAAAAAGGAAGATGTCCAAATAGGAAAAAAAAAAAGAAATATGAGCTCCTTATAAACATTTTGTTTAGATGTTATAGGAAGAAGGCAGAAGCCTCTTGCCAAACACATTGTCTTGGCATAATTAGTCCTCTCTTCTCCTCCCCCCCCTGCCAAGCCAACCACTCTCTGAATCAGGCCATAAGGAAGGAATGCAGCCAGACAGGACTTCTACACATCTTGGCTCAACTGCAAGTGTAAGCTGTCAGGCAGCACTGTAGCTGCAGAAACGTGTTACTGGATTGTATAAGAATATTAATAAGCAAGAGATGAATGCTAACATCTGTCACAAAGAATCCTTCAGAATCCACAAAAGGAATAAGAAACAAAGAAGAGAAGAAAAACTAACCTGCTGTTCAGGGCAGTACTCCCTTGTTCCAGAGAGAAAAAAGTTACTGTATGTGATAAGCTGCAGCATCACAGTGGTCACTTGAAGTTACTAGTAAGGCTGACACTTGCAAAATTGGTTTACCTCTGCTCCCACTGACATCAAGAGTAAGATACAGATTTCAGTGAAAATGTATATAAATCAACAAGAAGTACTTTTGAGGTGCTCACTTACATATTCAAAACCCAAAAGCAATAAAAAAATCCCCCCAAAACAAACCAAACAAAAAAAACAACCTCAAGACCCAGCTCATCTCATTTCCATGCCATAGGATTAGCTCTACCTTTGTCATGCTTTATCAGCACTTCTCCAATTACCCTTAGAGCTTTGTAATGCTGCAGGCTCTGTGCACAACCAAGCAGTCTGTCCCAGGACTTCACTACCTTGAAATCCCATCAAAATCTCTCTTCCAGCAACATAAACCTGCTCCTTCTTGTCCAGGTTACCACAAAACACAAATAGTTTGCTCCTTCTCCTTTTGCAGGGATTTTAGTAGGAAGGTTTTTTCATATCTGAAGGCTGTAAAGGCTATGATCAGTTACCACTAAAACAATGACATGCAGCAGTACTATGGTCTCACATTAATAGCCCCTAGAATGCAACCAGATACAATCAGCAATGAATTCAAACGTGCATGTCAGACTACAACACCTTTGATGCCCATGGATAAGAAAGCTGCTGTGGGGTACCAGCCGTAAGAAACAACTTTGAAAGCCCTCACTGTGACCATCAAAATGGCCCCATTTTCTAGCAATTAGTCTCCTCTATGTACTAACAACATACAGTCAGCTACCAGGCTCTTCTCAGATTCTGAGACATCTTTCCCTTATAAGACACAGCTTGTAGTTCCCTCTTTTCTATTTAGAATAATGATTAAAAATCCATAACAAATTCTCAGTATCACTCGCCCTTCATAAGGCAACCACCTCTCATAGTTTAGCAGTGTGTCTGTCTTCAAGCCAAGTCTACAAACAAAAAATTCACAGCCTTGATAGGAGAAACAGAAGTTTCCCTGGGCAGGGCCTTTTAGAGCTGCACCTCAGCAGGTTAATGAGGCTACCAAGGTGTCTGTCTCCTGGGCTGATCAGGCATCCTTTCACCAGAAGTACTGTGTGGACTGCAGAGGCAGATTTCAATATACCTCTTCACCCCCAGCTAACCATTCTGTGGGGCTTTGTGTTTTACAATTACAGTTGAAACTAGGAGACTGTATGCTAATTCCAATTTGGTTGTGGATCTTCTGGTGGAAAAGTGCTGCCTATTTCTAATCTTTGAAACCCTGGCTTTAACACTGAATCAGCTGTGAACCCTAATTCAGATCTGAATCGTGGTTCTCTTTTTCTAACTAGTATTATAATCTCTCTCTTATTGGCACATCAAACAGATGTCATCTGTCTCCTGCTTTGTGGTAAGGAGAGCCTGCCTTCTATTAGCTAGGAAAGAATCAGGAAGAAACTCAGGCCTCCCTTATGCTCTAAGCACAGTGCTGGGGATGAAGTACTGCTGTGCTCTTCCCCATGTTCTGTTAAGACATCGTTTTGATGTCACTGAGAAAATCAGTTAATGTCTCTGCATCTTCTCCTCTTGAAGATCATATTCTCCATATTGAAAATAAAGCCATTGCCATCTGCTGGCACCAAAGTCAGAAGCCATAAGTCATTCAACACCCTCCAACTAGGAAATTAGATTCTACTGACATCCCTGGGAATGTTCTCTCTGGCTTGAAGCTGTTCTTGTATAGGTATCATCATAAGTGTGTCTTGTAGCCAGTATTGTTTTGTGGCTAATGCTATTGCTATAACTCTATAAATCTGCAGACACTCTGTAGTAGGAGTGTGGTGCCAAAAAAATGCAAAGTCCTCTGTTCTATTTCCAGTTTAGGAACACATGCTGGAGCAATCCAGTTAGACAGATGTAGCATACTGAACACCTGACAAAGCCACTCAGTAACTGGAGAGAGATTTCTCTATGTCTCTCAACTAAAATGACTTTTTGTGCTCAAATGTTACAGCAAATGAGTGATAAACAGGTAAGACTGTGTACTAGTATTCCTAGGACCTATACTCAGAAGAGGTATAGTTGGCAGACTCTGGAGGTGTCTGTGTGTTCTCAGTCTTTCTTTCCTCCCCTGCCAAAACCAGCTACCAATCTTACTTTCCTTTGTGGTATGAAGAGAGTAGTAGTGTGCTCAAACACTGCTTACTGCAGGAAAAGCAGCACCTTTACAGAAAACGATAAGAGAACAAGGAGCATCAATCCAAGCTGATGGGGCCAAAGGGGGCTTCACAGTGCGGCAAGAGCCACCTTCCCATCTGTGCAACAGCTGCAGCAGAGAGCTAGGAACCCCAGGGATGCTCTTTCTTGGCACTCTCCCAGGTTCTCAGCTGGCTGCTCTGCTCCTGCTTGCTGTGAGTGAGAGAAACTCTGACTTCAGATGCTATCCTGCCTCTTTCCAAAACTCCACAGTCTGGCAAGAAGGGAGGTGCTTTAGCAAGGGGAACTCAGATTTATTCAGTGCAATTCAGCCTGCTGAGGACAGCTCTTGTAGAGCAGGTGACAGCACTACAGTGGTAGGAATACCTATAATAGCTCTGCAGCAATAATTAGCATTATGCCAAAAACCATAATGTGACACCTCCTAGGCCTGTCTGCTCCACTAACTGGTGCTGCTGCCCACAGCTGCCACTGCACTCATTCTACCACCTGCTGCAGTCCAGCTCCAGTATTGCTACCAGGTGAGCAAGTCTGTGACTGTGATCACCTGCAACCATCCTGTCTTCACCAGCACACCATCTGGCAGGCAGGACAGTGTTCCTCCCCCAGGTCAAACATTAACTGTCCACTTCATAGCAGCAGTCCTGTCCTTGGAGCCATTACCTGCTTGAGAAGATGGAAAGAGAAGAGGACGGACAGTTGCCAGAGCTGTACTGACACCAACTCTCTGTGTCATGTGCTGTAGCCATGGGATTTTGCCCTTCAGCTGGCTCTTAAATGAGTGCTCAGCTGGAGTGGGCTACTGTCTGGCCTTGCAGCTCGTAGCGCAGGAGGGAATCTGAAGAAAGCGGCTGCTCTGCTGCTGAGATGGAGACAGTGGGTTGTTATTATTTATATTGTGGTACTGCCTAATATATTCTGAGTGCTTTCCAAAAGCAGAGAGAAACATGGACTCTGCCCTGGAGAGCCATGTATAAACTGAAAAAGCAGTCAGTGCATTATCCAAGCTGTGGGCTCCACGAACAAGCCATCCCTCCCATTCAGAGAATTGTTTGAGGCTGAAGGGACTGCTGGGGATCATGCAGACCACCCCAACTACGGCCACGGACTGGGACTTACTTAATCTTCCCAGAGTGACAGCTGGAAGCTTAGAAGAGATTCCACAGTGTCCCCTGATAGTTTGTTCCAACTGCTGTAACTCTTCTTGGAATTATGAATTTTTTCCTAATATTTATACTAAATGTTCCCTGCTGCAGCCTCAAGCCATAACAGCATTTTCTGTCATTTTACTAATGAGAGTATTTGGTGTGTGCTCTCCCTCAGAACATCCCTCAATGTATCTGAGCACAGCCAGTCTGTCTCCTCCATGGTACGAACCAGCCCAAGGCTCCCAGCATTTCCTCACAGGCCACAGCACTTTTGTGGGTCAGTGCACATCTCCAGTCAGTTTGCCTGTCCTCATCTCAGCTTGTACAAATGAACATTAAACACAAGAATCTTTTTCTCTGCCTTTCTTAATACATACCACATGGCCAACGCTCTCAAACCCTCCAGCATTCAGGCCCTCTGAGCTCTTTGCAAACCATCATTTGGGAGGCTTCACAATCATTGACACAATGCAGGACTCTTTAGTTGTAAGTAAACTCTTCATTACAGAAGCAGAGAGATTAAGTGGAGTTTCATAAGGTGTTTCAGTCTGGTGGAACTAAGACTGTGATCATGAAGTGTTGTGCATGGGCCTTAAGGCAGCTCTCCCTCCATTCTGTCGCACACATTTCTATACATACAGCTGAAGAAATTTACTGATGTCATGTCCTGCTCCTATAGTCCTGGCAAATTATGCTCTTAGACAAAGCCAAATCATCTCTGGAGCAGATTCACAGGGTTAGTCATGAACTGGGGAAAAACATTTTATTTTTTTTTCCCCTCTTTTCTCTTGTAGATAACTAGCAAAAGCATAAATGTTGTGGTCTCAGCTGTGAAAAACAGATTATTTTTTTCTTGCAAGTCTTCCTGGGCAAAATGTCTCAGAACTATTCTCTAATCTCTGGTGTCCCAGCTGAAGCCCCTGGTAAAGGAATTTGAATTCTGGGAGCATTTGGTAACTATGCAAGGCCTTTAATTGGTGTCTGGACATGCAGAATCCTAATCTCCTCTAAAAATGTTGGTCACCTTTAGCAAAAAAATGGTTAGAATGTACAGCAGCAACCCGAGTCCTCTGCTGTGGATACAACTACATGACTGTGATTTTACCAGTAGGAGTCATGAACAGCAAAGACTAGGTGGATGAAATCAAGACTGAGCATTTGCCAGCCACTGTGCACATCACCACTTGCAAATCTAACTGTTTATACTGTGCAATGTTTCATAAAGAAAACTAGACCTCAGCACATAATCCCAAATACCTGAATTGACCTGAAAGAGACTGGAAGCCTTCAAAGGGGCAGCAAGCAACTTTGTGACCAGCCACAATAACCATGATCATCATGATTACACTGATCAAAGGACAAATGGAAGAGGCAACTATGGGCACTTGCTGAACCTTCACTCTGGGGACGAGGAGGTAAGGAATTGCACTGCCCATGGAGCCTTGCAGGAGCTATATGTGCTGCAACATGGCAGGACTCTCAAAATGCCAAGGCAAATCAGACAAGTTGTGCTGTCAGCACAACCACTGGGACCAACTCAAGCCTTCCACTTTGGAAGAGGGAAGGATGCTGGGGTTTGGGTAGCCCCAAGTCCAAGAGGTTGCAGCTGTCTCATTGTCATTTGCTCTGGGTTAAAAATGACAGCTGCAAAAGCATTCCACAAACTGGTTGGTTTTTGTGGGGTTTGTCCTCACAGAGGAAATCACAGACTCTCTATTTCCAGTACAGGGAGGAAAATGAAAAGCCACAGCTGGAACAACTGCTTCCTTCAGCCTCCCTTAACCCCCAGGTGGAGGCCAAAGTAAGTTGCTTCCCCTGTTATGTTTAATGGCTCGGAGGGCAGCCCTCACACATGCTGTGAATTCTTAGTAAGGAGGAGGAGAAACTTCTGGGGAAACTCAGGTAAAGTTGGCAGAAATAAAAAAAAACAACAAAAAAGTGAGGTTTCAGCAACTGTGTTTGCTCTGCACAAGAATGAAATAAGACACATGTAAATCTTCTCTAGAAAATGAGTTTATCCTTTGTTGAGCAGAGACCCTCTCCCAGGTGAGTGCCTTCATGTCTGGGCAGAGACCCAAGAGGCTGGAGCTTTTCTGGACCAGGCTGTAGCATTATTCATTCAGTTTCTTGCAAGGATGATGTCCCAGTGGATCAAGGCAGGCTGTGCCCACCCCTGTGGTGTTCAGTGCTGGGGACTCTTCTCTTCTTTCCTCCCCACCAGTTTGCAAATGAGAAACTTTCCCAACAGCACGTTAGCTGAAACTCTCCTGGGAGAGCTGATGGAAGGACATTGACAAATGCTTAATGTGTGACTGGGCAGAGATAGAAAACTAGCACTGTGGTGTTCTGATGGGAACATATTCAGAAAGAGCACTGAGTATCTCAGGTACTTTCAGATGAAATGGCAAAGCAAGATTTAACTGCTTCCTCGTGTTAGGTGACAACTCACTGAGGGTAGCAGGCTCAGAAGCGAGCTTTCAGCTCCCTAAAAGTCTTTTTCAGCTATTTAGAACCTCAGTGGTTTATCTGGGAGCATGCAAATGTTGGAAAAGGATGGGAATGAAACCCAGATTTCCTGCGTCCTAGGGCTCTATTTACCAGATTGACATTCCTTGCAGACACATTGCATGTGACTCATATCTACAATGTCAGAAGAGAACCAACACAACCCAGTAAGTGAAGGAATGTTTCCAGACCTGCCGTGACCTAAAGTTCCTCAGAATTTCAGTCTCCTTAGGAGGGGAGGTAGGAACAGACAATAAAGACAACTGGACAGGAACAGTCCTTATGCATCAGTGAAAATCCTTTCATAAAATGATCAAATGTTGTCTCAGAAACAGATGATTCACTCCAGAACTGCACTGTTCTGAAAACTTGAAAACTTCTCTAATTCCCAGGCTAAACTTCTGTTCTAATTCCCAGGCTAAACATATATAGAATACATATGTTATATGTAGAATATAACAATATCCTTGGGCAGTTCATGCCCTTCTATTTCTGTGCCAAAGTTGATCTTCAACTTAAGTAGATTTTAACACTGTGGTTCTGTGTGCCAGAACAACTGTATCCCCTCTTGGCCTCATCTCCTTAGGCAAAATAAGAAAAGGTTATTTTAATATTTCAAATACTAGCTTATTTACATGGACCAGCCTATCAGACCACTATATTCCCATCTGATTTCTTGTTTCTTGTCTGCATTGACAACTTTTCCCAGCTTTGTGTTATCACCAGATTTCACTGTGATACTTTTAAACATGTGATGTTATGCATGAAGCTATTAAGACAGCCAACAAGCTTTGCTTTAAAGAATTGTACTGGTAACTTCTCTCCATCCTTTTTTAACATTACCCCTGTCACCTCACCTCTAGCTTGCTCCTTTTCCTTTTTTTCACTCTTACAAGAATCACCAACTTCTCCAGCTCTGCTAAAAATTTCCCATCATGACCTTATACCCTTATTGCTTCACTGAAGTCTACACAGATGTGATCTATCACATCTCCTTTGTTTAGATTAGTTATCTTATCAAAGAAAACCATGAGGTTAGTCAGACATGATTTATCCTTCGTAAACATTTGTATTTTACCCATTTTTCCATTACTTCCTTGTCTTTAAAGATTGTTTTTTTAAAAATTGCTCTGATAGCCCTGTATGCTTTTGTGGTCTGACTGATATGTTTATAGTTTTCCAGACTGTTTCCTCCCTCCATCCTAAGTACAGGTACTATATTTTCTATTCTCTTATTATACAGTGCTGCCTTTAATTTGATGGACTAATTAAAATATTTTCTATCAAACTTGCAATTTCATGTACCAGGTCTCTTAAAATTTGAGAGTGGAGATTATTTGGTTTCCCAGCAGAGGTCAGTTAAGCATCCTGTGCATTCTTTTCCATTGGCCACCCTGCACTCCTTCCACATTCAGTATCTTTAGAAGTTACCTATTCAAAGTTTGGGTCATCCCTGGACTCTGCATGCTACTGACCTCTATCACATTTCATGCACACGTAGATTGTGTCAGGCACCCACTTAAAACAAAAGATGAGGTATACTCACCATTTTTTCCATCAAAACATTATTGTATTTGCAAATCTTTGACTTGTGTCCCTTCCTCAGCTGCCAACCTTGTACTTTCCTCCTCCCCTTTGCCTTTAAAATAGGAAAGAAGAAAAAACTCTTTATGTCTCCAACAAACATCCTTTGCTGTCTCTTGGCTCCTATGTGCTTAGCTCACCCAAGACAGCTTATGTCAAGACAGAACAGAATAACATCTAGAGCAAGCAGATGAAACTGATTCTGATTATCCATTCCCAGAACACTTCTGGACTGTCTATAGGCAGCTCATTTTTCCTTCTCGAAGTTGAAACCAGCATTATATTAGATGAGACCTTGATTTCAGCTATATGTGTAGTAACATCCAGAAAGGATCCTAAAGAGAGATGCACAAATCACACAGATAGGCTCATTCTCCCTGTTTTAATTCCAGCTACAGGATCTTTGAGAACTCCCTGTCCCTTTCCCTACTTAGAAACCCTAATAGTAAGTGGCCTCTGCTCAGTTCAGATGGGTGTGTTGCCAGATGTCTCTACAGGCAGGATTGCTTGTTAACCTCATTCTAATAATAAATATGAACACTGCTTTCACAATACCTTGCAGCATGGGAATACAAAGTGTTTTAAATATGTTGAGCATTTTAACAGCAATGAATAACAAAATTTGTAAATTCTGTTTTAACCTCATAGCAGCAAATGAAAATTAATCTGGGAAGAGTATTAGTATAAGGGGATAGCTTTGCCTTTCCAATGGATGACAGCCTACATAAGATCTTAGGACAAACCTCATCTTCAATAGCATTTTTCAAGCTCATGACCATGCTACTGAGATTCCCTTCAGCCAAAAAATATAGCTTCCAGGCAGCAGTTTGTATAAATGTCTGAAGAGCATGTCTGAGGGAAAGCATCCCCTCAGACTCTACTACAGTGATTTAATTGCCGTCCTCCTAGTTTTTTCTTAACATACAGTGAATTCATTAAATTGATGTTTGCTCCTCAGGTATGTCGAAGAACTATAGGGAAGATCACAAACAGGAGGTCACCCTGCATAACACTCTTCTAGCCCACTGCCAGGCTTTTCTTCAGGTGACCATTCTACAAGCAGTGCTGCCAGGCTCCTGTAGTGATTTGGCTGTGAATTCGGCTGCCCTCAACATCCTTAAGCAGTGAAGGCTTGGCTTCTTCAGATTTTCCATATCCTAAACAAATGTGATGGGAGTGTCCTGGGACCCTCATAGTCCTTCTAAGGATCTATACTGCCTGTGATGACAGGTTATCTAGGTGCTGCCAATAGCACTACTACTCCTCCAAAGGACATGTTCTGCCTCTGGAGCTAAGCCATGTGTGGGATGAAGCCTATCTTTGCTAAGTGCCTGTGCCTAGTACATCATGATGAAGGAAAGACTTTTTTCCCAGCAAGGCATGATGGTTCAAATCAACCAGACAACCTCTCTCTGCTGGAGGATAATGTGTGAACAAGGAGCAACCCATGTTAATAGAAGCTTTTCACACTGATCCAACTCTTCGGAAACTCAGTAGGCTGTTTTTTGGGTGTCATAGCATTTGGTATCAGTGAACTGCATTTCCTGCAGAAGGGAAGAAGGTTGGAGCCATAATCCATGCTGTGAGCTGTAGGACTCTCAAATCTGCTTCGTCTCCTGGATGTGTAGCTGCAGACCCTCAGCGCCTGCTCGGCTTTCCGCCAGTCATACTAGCAACCAGGCACAGATCCAGGGGAATTTAGCCTGTATTTCAGTGGGAATTTATTCATTTAGATGAAACAGAGGTTGTTTGTTTTCAGTTAATCATTGCTTTCTGATGAAGAAAACATTTTGTCAGAGAATTCCCAGCAAACTCTACCCATGACTCACTTTCTAGATTTCAACAGTGAAACTCAAAATCAGCTCCAATGCCCTCCACAAAGCTCTTGAATAGACTTTGGCTCTGTGAAGGCCCCCTCAGGGCACACTGACCTTGCTGCAGTTCAGTGGCACTGAGAGCACAGCACCCACGGAGAGGGGGCATGCCTTGAATTTTGGTTGTGGTTTAGCTTTTCTAGCTTATTCCCTCACTTTTTCTTCTGTAGAATTCTTTATAAAGCCCCCAAACATCATTTTCTGTTCCATCTCCCTCCAGAAGAACACTGGCATGGCTGGTCTACTCTTTTCTGAGATAGCAAACGGGCTGGAGAACTCAAAAGTCAAAAAGTGTTGGAAGCTGCCGTCATTTTCTCAAGAGATTCTAAAATCAACTAGTTTCATACAGCTCCAGCAATCAGACCAATGTGACAAATAAAAATTTCCACTTCCTTTTACTTTTATTCCCATATGGTAGTAAAAAGAAGATGCAACAGTTGAATGAGGAAAGTGAGAGAAGAAAATAGAAGTAAGTCCAGGTCAGGAGCCTGGTAGTCTAAAACAGGAGGGCTTGCAAAGTTCCTGTCTTTGGACAGGAACCTCTTACACAGTTTGTGCAAACAAGCACATAGTGATGGATAAAGAAACTGTTAGTTCTCCCTGAGGGGAAGCTGTGGCAGGATTCAAACCATATTAGACATGAGAGAATCCACACTGACACGCAACCACAGGTGCAAATCCACCAGGCTCCATTAGTCCTTGTGCTTATGGAAACAGTTGTTCTCCATTTCATTACTTTGAACTCACTCTTCCCATGCTAAGGCAGGCAGATTCTTAATGTTTTAAACAGTCAGCAATAGAGATGATGAGAGCTCACTTTCTTTTTACAATGGCAGGCCGCTGAATTCTTTAAAAAGCAAATATTTTTGTTCAGCTGCTTATAAGATACTTAACAAAGGGAAATGTTAATACAAAGAGAAAATATAAACTGAATATAACTCACTTCCTCTCTTGGGGCTCATGGTTTTCTCTGCCAACAGTTTTTCTAGCTATACTCAGTCTTCCATGAAATATAAGGCAGGCAGGGCATGAGCTGCTAGTATATATGTAAAGAAACACAAAAAAATCCCAAAATACTCTGGCTGGTTTTCATTTTATCAAGAAGAAAAGGAAAAAGAGAGTCTAGAGCCTGTTGGGTTTTTTTTCCCTTTAACACCATCCTATGGAAATACACAATAGCCCTTGTGGCACTTGTCAGCACAGACTCTTAGCTTTACACTAGGCAAAGGTTTGGCACTGTGTGTTTTGCCCTTTGACTGCAGGAAAACATCACGGGAACGGGGAAAAAGTGCTAGTGCTTTCCATTTCTTGCATTAATCCTCTCATCCTGCAGAGTTATCATTATCATTCAAATAAAATGAAAACAAACTCAGCCATCTGCTTAAAAAGCCCAGGCTGGTCATACATACTCTGAGTCCCTTAGATTTAAAAGAGGAAAATGCTTTGAAGCAAAGAGGCTGTTATGCAATGCCAGCCCCCTCCCTGGGAGTGCTGAAACCTTTAATCACCTAAGGAGGGGGAGACATAGCGAGGCCAGGCAGCCCCATGTCAATATTATTCCTCTTACATAACATCTTGCTTTATTTGCTGATTGAATGGGCTTTATTTTTTTTTTTTTTTTTTGGTATTTCAACTGAACTTGTCACTTGGATGCCAAAAGAGCTTAGTGGCAAATTGCAACCCTCCCCAGAAGAAAAGCAAACCTCACCCACAAGCTAAACCAAAACACCATCATAGATTGAGGTTTGGTATCTAAAAATAAACAATCACTAACAACAAATCCAGCAAAGAAGGTACAGCAGGCAATGGGCACCTTGCTGACTGGGAAAATTACGGCTAGCCTGGCAGCACAGAAAGACAGAACTTCCCCTCTCTCCCACAAACCTGAATCTCCTCCTACTTATTTTCTTTACCCTCCTGCAAGGAAAATGTTTTATTGATAAGGCCTCTCCTAGGCTTGTGATTACGCCCCCAGGGCTGAGTGAGATTTGAAGCTGGTCAGCCTGACATCACGTCTAGACAGCCTCTGTCATTGGCAAACAGTCCATGCACCTGAGAACTAACCTGTGAGTTCAATAATGTGCAAAATGGGGCAGAAGGAACCTTTGGGAGCATGCTGGACACAGTGAGGAGACTGCACAGAGATGCTCACCTATGTGTGTACCAGTGAAGTCCTCTTGCATGGGAACAGGCACAGCTCTACCCACTCCTACCTAGGTACCCAGCTCTGCATCATCTGATGTAATTGAAGTCCTGTTCATGTTTCCTCCAAGTGAACACACAAGTACAGCCACACATGCAGCACCAAGGCTGCCCTTGTGGCACACACATACCTGTAGTGCCAGCAGGGCACCTAATCCACCCCACCCCCCTGTACCCCCACATCCCTGACTTGGCAGCAGTGACTTACACCATGCTAGTGCATGCTTTCCAGTGTCACCATGTGGCACCTCCAGCTGAACTGCTAGGGAGATCCTTCTACAGTTTACAACCTGATGCTGAAAGACAAACTCAGAACTAGTTTTCCTTAAATCACAGCAGTTTTGGACTAGCCTCCCAAAGCTGGAAGGGGAAGGCATCATATCTGCCTTCCAGTGAAGACTACAGACCCTTTCACAGCAGATCCCTGGGTCCATGATACATACATGTAGGTGCCCTCTCACTATACATGCTTGCATGCCAACCACCAGATATTTGCACATGAAAACAGACCTACATCCCTTGCCCTGCCCTCTTCCAGAGTAAGCACACCCACAAGCACCAGTGCTTGCTCTATAACCCACAGGTCTATAAGACACAGGTCTCTCCAATCTCTATTCGCTGGCATTCATGTGCAAAAGAAAAGGGTGGAGATCTTGACATTCCCCCAGGACAGCCAAGGACTATGATTGCCCTTGTCATCTTTTAGGCTCACATGATAAAGCTGCTCTCTGTAGACCAAGCCCATGCCAAATGAATTGTTGTCTAGGCCAACCAACACCCACAAGGCCCAATCCCTTTTGTGCTCTCCCTCTTTGAGTTGGGTAGAAAACATCTCAGTGAAAACCTCTGGTATTTTTAGGCCAGAGCAGAGCTGCCCAAATGGCTAATGGCTGTTTCCCTGCCTGCCCCTTGGGAACAGGGCATGCAGAAGGCAGGGAGGAAAAGGCACTGTCACACCACAGTGTTTTGCAGTTGTCCTCAGCTGCCTGGGTACCACAGGAAGCCTGTGGGCAGTTTGTTCCAGAAATAATACAGGCCTGAAGAACCTCTACATATAGGAGGAGTTCAAAGGTTGCTCAGAGCCACCTTTGCTAAGAAGTGGGACCGAAGACCTGAGAACAGCTTCCCTGTGGTCCTGGTTAGCAGCTGGCTGGCTCATCTGAACATCCATCATGCAGTGAAACGTGATAATTGTCTTGATCTGTGCTCCCCAAACTTGCCAACTGTGTCCCATGCCCACTGTTAGCAGATCCAGCCCTCATTATCCGCTCTGCGCCCTCATCTATCCAAGGCGCCGAGCACTGGGGTGCACAATTAAGCACCCGCCATCAAGCTGCTTTTAGGCTGATTTGTCATCACCAGCATTTGTTTGGGAATGTTTGTTGGGAAGCATATGGTGTCAGGGTCAGTGGATGTTGTTGAGGTTTTTTTCTCTTGAGCCTGGGGGCCAGAGAGCTTTCTGCATTTCTCAGTATGTTATACTCAATTAAAAAAAAAACAAAAAACCCAACCAAAAAAACAACAACATCAGGATAACTTAAAGCAGATGTGAACACAACAAGCCTGAGACCCTTCTGAGCACAAACAGGGCCATTTCATTGCAATTCTGAAGGGCTTTTCTGGCAAGCCTCCTCTCCATGTCCTACATTCTTTCATTCCAAGGAAGACAAACAATTCAGACTGGAGCAGCAAGGCACGTTTTCCAAATAAACAGGTTCCCTCAAACAACTTTTGCCTCTGTGTCACCCCAATACATGCATTCCTCTCTTAAAGGATGTTCTGAGATGATCTAAATAACAATTTGTGTCCACCTTTCATTTAAGGAGTTCAAAGCCCTGCACTCAGCCTACGTGAGCCTCTCACATGGAAGTATCTTCATGACCTGAAGTTAAAGAAAAAATCTATAGCATTAGTGGGTGCTAAAGCTAGAAGTCCTCTGGAGCCTTTCACTGTTGGAAGAGGAACATGGATGAAACGTGAAGGGGATTACTTGATGGTGACTGGGGAGCAATACTCTGAAAAGCAGGTTGCTTGGTTGTTTCTGCTCATCACCACTAGGTTTTTGGGTTTTAAGAACATATAAACACTATTTTACCTTACAGGCCTTTCAATGGGACATTTTTGGACAGAAGTATAGTTTATGACACATTACTTGATTCACCTGTTGCCTTAATTTAATCTCTGCCATTTCTTCCTGCATCCCTCAGTCCAGCAGCTGCCTTAACTGAGGTACTCATTCCTTCCTTCCTTCTAGCTTCTAAATGTCATGCTTTGCCAGCTACTTTTGACTCTGGCTTTCAGTTCTCTGACTAACGCCTGGACTCTGTTTGGCCCTGCTCATGAGCTCTCTGTAGCTCCACATTGCTCCACCTGTCTCCTGATGGGAAAAAACAATGCCAAATCTTGGAGGATTTTATTATTTCAAAGATTTTGTTCATGACGTCTTCCAGATTTTTCTTTGTGAGAAAGAACAGAGGTTGTCACTGGAGAACATGAGTGGAGACAATTCCAGAATCTACACCTGGGATTTAACACTGTTTCTCCTCAGCCTTCCACATATGAGGAATAAAGACTGAGGCTGACTCAGCTTACAGGTCTAGCTTTCTACCCAGGGAAAGCATACAGTCAGCACTGGCAATTTCCATTTCAAATCAAGATTACTTGGAAATACATGGAGCTACCTTGTGTGGGCCACTCGAAGATTTCTTATGCTTTCCAGACGAATGGCACTTAGATTAATAAAACAGAGTGTAAATAATAAATAGTAGATGTACTAAATATAACAGGAGATAGTAAATATTCAGTAATAGATAATGGATTGTTTCACATATAATAAATAAGAGGTATTAAAATGAAGAAGGAATGCCTTCTCCAATGCGGGCACAGAGGAATGGCTCGAGGACAAACAGGAGGCCAGTCCTCTGGTGAATACTTTCAATCCATGCCATTTTCTCCACTGCTAGAACAGCTTCACAACTTCACAGTTTCAAAGCTGGACTAAGCAGGATGCTGTTCACTTAGTGGGACGCAGGTACAGATGTGATGGTTGATGTAATTGGAGCCTAGTGACTCCAGAGGAAGGGGTGAAGCAAAAGAAATGAGCCCAGCTCTTACAGGAGGTGGGTTGTTGCATCCTCTAAGAACAGAAATATCTGCTTCACCCTCTTAATAGGATTTTCATATTCCTCATGAGCTTAAGATGGGAAAATATGTACAAAAATAAATTGATCATTTCAAATCTTGATGATGAAAAATCTTTCAATCTGCCAAATCCCTCTAAATCCCTTTAGAGGATTCCGTATTTCTCACAGTAAGTTCCTTCAGTTAATTCTACCACTGAGTTAAGGTACTCAGGGAGAAATAAAAAAGCTTCACTTGAAAAACATTTTTCCTTGAGTGCTGGACTTCATAGGACCTGAAAAACCAAGGGACAAGCACCCTATATCAAGGACACCTGCATAAACTTCCTGAGCACAAGAAATTAATCATAATAAAAGGCTTTTTTTTTTTTTTTAATACAGTTAGGTACCAAAGATAAAATGGTTATTTCCCAGAATTGTTCCTGTTTGGCACGGCTTCTGATTGCTTAGATGAAGAACTTTTATTATTGAGTTTTTATAACCTCTACCCTCAAAATCTGGGGAATGTCTTACATGGAAAACACAGAATACACTAAAATTGCAAGCATTCCTGGCTTTTGCATGCTTTCATACCAATATTCCTTTCCCCTCTTCAGCAACTCACCCCATGGCCATGCAAGCAGCAGCATCTGAAAGCTGCTTCCAAGCTGACTTTTGGCTAGCAGAAATGATTCTGAAAGTTGGATGAGACTGAACCAAGCAAAGTAAGTCAGTATATAAGCCTACCCATTTTTGCCTCTACTTGCATAAGGTGGTAAATTGTGTGCTTTAGGATTTCAGGCTTTTCCCATATTGATTGACATTTCAGATATTCCTGCTTACAGTGCTTGAAAACTGTTTGCTGCCAATACTGGTTATGTGTTGCTCTCGAGATGGTTCTCTGAAACAAAACCATAGCTCCATTCTGCTGCATAAATGGATAGGAAATGAGAGCTCAGTGTTTATTGTTTGGACCCAGCTCCACAAAATCACTTGTGAATGATAGCCTAAACCTGAGCATACCAGTGTCTACTCACAAACCAAGCTCCAACTGAAGATACCGCATGGGAGGTAGGAGGTGGCAGAGAAGAAATGCCCTCCTGCTGTCTAAATGCAGTAGGAATACAAACATTGCAGTCACTTTACATCTTTGCTCACCCTGAACCTTTAAGCAACAGGGAAATGAAACTAAACTGAGAATCAGGTAGAAGCAATTCTCACCCTGTTCAGGCTGGGCTGTGGGGGCAGGAGCACAGCTGGTGCCTCATTGGATGACATTGGAACACATGCACATCACAGCAGCTGGTCCTGAGGCAGGAGGGACAGGAAAAGCTGCCTCCATCCCCATCTGCCAGAGCTGTGTCCAGCCCCATGCTGTAATTACATCAGTATTATTTCATCACATGCAAACACTGATTCTAACTGCTAGCTCATCCCATAGGCTATACAGGCAGAAAATAAATGTTAGGGACACACTTGATCTGTAATGGCCTTTAACATCAAAAGCAAACATAAAGCTCTTAAGTGCAAGAGAGGAAACTGATGTTTGGGGATGGAGGAAGAATTTCTATAGGACATTCACTCAGAGGAATAGTCTCCTTTGAAATTATCAAGCAAATCTGGAGGCTTTTCTGTAATTTCAGCTAAATCCTTCAGGCTTGTGCAGACAGAGAGGTTAATTTGGTTTCAAGCAATACGGATTAAAAGCAAAGTTATTTCTGATTAATTCCTTCTGTGGCTGCTCCTATTTTGGAATAAAAACTCTGACTCTGATCTGATGCAACTCATACTCAACCTGGGTTAAGTTCATTAAGAATCAGTTAGTCTTTTCCAAAGTGTTCTAAGAGACAATTGATCTAGAAAAGTCAGGAATTGTTTCACAGGCAGTCAAACCTTTACTAGGTCAGAGAAAACACCTGCAATGTTGTATATTTACTAGATCAGACTAGACAGCTATTATATCATATGTTTCCTTCCACAAGCCAACTTTTTACACAACCCAGTGAAAACCATGGTAAGAATCTGACCACTGACTTTAGAGGTAGTTTTTCCAAGAACTGGAGAAAAAAAAAACATTTCCCAACCTTCAGCAATGATTTAAAAGGAGTCATTCACACCGGAAAGGTGACAGGATTGACCCTTTATTTCTACGTAGTTGGTTTAATAATTTATGATTTGGAAAGAAAGTTTCAGAGAAGGGAAATCATTGGAAGTTTTCAGTTGCTTGTAATTTATGTTTTAGCTAGAATTTGTGTTTAACCTGTTATAACAAGAAATAAAATGTTTTTTGAATTTTTTCTGATGCTGATGCAAACAGTGAGAAATCCAAACCTTTCACCAGTGAAGAGACTAAAAGTGCAGAGACACCTTGAACACTGAAGAGTCAGCTGAAGGAAGCATTTGAGTATAGCCAAGGACAGCCAAAATTGGAGGTAAGATATTAACAAGCTACCTGGGAGTTCAGAGGATGCTCTGGGGTCTATAAAAGGAAACATCTAGAAACTGACCACTGGGCTGCAGAGCTCCCAGAGAAGGTATTGCATCTGCACCTGTCCTCTGCTCAGGAGTAAAGACTGCACAGGTGTTGTGCAAATCTGTGTTTCTATAAATCAACAATTTCCCCCCGTACAAAACAGCCACCTCCAAAGGGGAGCATGGCAACTCTTTGAATGTTTATGGCAACATGCCAGGGTAAGCTAAGACGGAAAGTAAAGGAATATTTTCTAGGATGGAATATCTGGTCTTGTAGCAGCTCATTCAGACAAACTCCAGCAGAACATCTCCCTCCTCCTGCCCTGCAGGTGGAACTTTCGCCTATCAAATTCACATCCCCCTCTCACCATGAACTCTTTCCATCACCAGGCTAAAACAATGCCTTGCTCAAACTGAGCTCAGAGAGGCTAATCCTAAAAACGACCTTTATCTCTTTGTAGTAGATGAAGACAGGAGTGGTAGATGAAGAAAGGAGGAATTAATTACCTGACTAAAAAAAAGAGCAGTAATAAGGGAATCTTTAAAAAACTGGAAGCTGTAGCCTAAAGCACGTTTTGAGTTTCTGCTGTCCCTCCCAGACTGGCTTGTTGCTGTGTCCTACAAGACTTTGAGATTGTTAATAATATACATCAATTTACAGATCTCTCAGATCACACAGATTAGACTAACAGGTAGATTAAGCAATTTGAAATTTAAAATTAGAACCTTTGGGTGGTAGACACCATCTAAACATTAGTCGCTGTTATTTACTGCCTTTGAAGCACAGCAGGGAACACAGAATAGGGCAAGGGGGGCCTGTCACCAGGCTGCAAATGGACAGAGATGTCAAGCTATAAATATGCTGATATATTTTTACGTTTGTTGTGGCAAAGTCAGGATGGTCGTTGTGATGCTGGGACATTGCTGGGACTGTTTTCTAATTATAATTAGATTCTGTTGCTTTTCCAGTGTCGTTATCAAAGACAGAGTCATGTGTGCTTGCTTTTGAATGCTACTGGCTCTACTAATTATTCTGGGCACAAGGGAACTCCACAGGCAGAGGGGAAATAATTCCAGCCCCAGGAGCGCCTCCTTCTGCTGTCAGATGGTGAGAACTGCTGCTCTCTGTCTGATGCCAGCATGGTCCACAGCAGGGACATGCTGGAAGATGCTGTGACTGATTTTCCAACACCAGGCGCAGCGAGCCCCCCTCCAGCAGCATGCCTCAGGGAGTGCTGGTGGTCTCTCTGCAGGTGCTCTTGCCTTGCCCTAGCTGCTTGTCTTTACATGTTTGTGTCCTCATATCTTTTTTGCACCTGTGGATTCAGAGGCAGGATTAGAAAGCAAGTGTACTGGAACATTTTCACAATCCAAAAATAATGACACCTGTCATTATAAAATGACTTGCTGAAGCAGCCACGCATGGACATCCATGCCTCAGCAGAGCACCTGATGCTGAAAGGGTTTTTCATTGCTGTGGCTTGCATTAGCCTTGCTCTGCATTCCACTACAGGAACCTTCCCAAACAAACTGCAAGGAGCTGTGCCTGGGCAAAACAAGACCCTGGGCTTTGCGAGCAAAGCAGAAAGATTCCAGCTGAAAGCACCAGTGGACTTACAGGAGCAGTTCCTCATCTACAAATCCACACTAAAGTGGAATTAAATGATTGGACTTGACAGCTAGGGAGAACTACGCTGTCTCTGTTTAATCTTCCTTCTAGGATAACAGAACCAAGACAAGGGCAGGAAACAGCCAATCACACCAGTAAAACACTTCAGGACTTCTATTCTTTGTAATTATGTTGTCAAGGGCATTTCTGAAATTAAGCAAAAACTAGGAAGAAAATGAAGATAGTTTTGTACAAATGTATAAACAGTCCTAGAAGCCTTGTCCATAAAGCCCTGGACACTCCTCTGCCTCACCAGGTTTGATTGATGCTCAGGTACCTCAGCATGCACTTCATCTCCTTGATACCAAGCTAGAAGGTTCCAAATGCTGCATCTGAGCCATTCCCAGGATGCTAGCCATGCTGCAATAGCCTCTGGAACTGAAATGTAAAGATTCAGAGTCCATCAGACCCTGAAAACTTCACTGTATTCATAAATATTGATCTTTAGGGCTGATGCATTCCTTTATGTTTGTGTCTGAATTAATTGTTGGAGCTTCAGAGAGAAAAAGCCTTCAAGATCCTCCATGGTATTGCTTTTATTGGCCATAGGCTCTTCTTCACATGATCTCTCTGCATGTCAGTGAAAGAACTGACAGTCCTGACTCTTGCATTCAAACATCCATAGTAAGGATAAATACTATGTCAGTATTTATATAGTTTTCCATAGTTACATAGTTATCCCCAGAAAACAAGCTATTAGTGCCCAGCATATGACTTCCTTTGCTCAGCATCAAGCCCTGAGTTCTATTTTCCTTTTTATCAATAGCTTTGCCCCTCCTGATGATGACTCCTTTCAAACATTTGTAGATTGTTTTAAAGCCACCTTTTAATCATCTTGTAGAGCTAGGCCATGTATACTTAGCACCATTAAGCTTACTTTATTTAGCTGCTATACTGCAAGGGAAGATGCTCCCATCAAATAACGCTTTGCCTTCCCTGCTCTGTTTCAATAACAATTACCCTCGATGCAAGGGACCAGTCACCTCTGCAGCCTGGAGTGTTCCACAGGCATGAGGGAGAAGAGCATTTCACCACGCTTTACAGGTTGGAAATACAGGGAGACAATCCAAAGGAATCCTTTTTTGCTTTCAAGAACACTATATGCAGCCTCTAAAAGAGGAAAGCTAATTAGCCTGGCTGCTCTGACAGTACTTTCTCTTGGGGAAAAAAAAATTGCACTCATTCAACATTCAGAATATTTTTCATCCTGGTGCCAAATATATTTGTCTGAATCAATACTGGAATGAAAAGGCTTTCTTCTCTTCTTCAGTCTTCTCTTCCAGGATAAATCATTCTGGAATTTGCCTTATATATTGTGCTTTTGAATGTTCTTTTAAATGTTTAAAAATGATTGTGTGAGAATGTAGCCTTCTCATTAGCAAAATTTACTACATATTTTCCTCCATTGTTACCAGTAAAGTTCCAGCAGTGTTAACAATGGAAACCCTAGAGCAAATGGCCTGGCACCAGCACTTGTCATCTGACTATGGCTGGTCAAATATGTGTTTGAAAAGTGGTTCTTTTTTTTTTTTAAATGTGCTTGTTTTGAGTAAGCTTTTCCAAATGAATCTTT
The DNA here is from genome assembly GCA_013396975.1 of Bucco capensis. Classification (NCBI taxonomy): domain Eukaryota; kingdom Metazoa; phylum Chordata; class Aves; order Piciformes; family Bucconidae; genus Bucco; species Bucco capensis. The sequence goes on from VWZO01004367.1 coordinate 582,899, forward strand.
AAAATTAAAAAGTCTAATTTTTACTTATATTTTAATTGGGAAGATACTGAGGGTTTGTCCTTTTGGGGGGAAAACCTAAAGGGTGAGTAAAGCAAGCAAGCACCCCATTACTTGCCTTTTTCTTGACTGGGGGAGGAAGTGATTTTCTTGATCATAATGAAATTAAGCAGCTCTTTTTTAATTCACAATTTCTTAAAAAAATGAAAAAAAAGATCTCATAAACCTTCTGATGTCTTCACAAAATTTATTCTAGTGTATATCCCTCCTCATTGTAGCACAGGCCAGTGTCAGTATAATACAGCCCATCATGACAACAGTGTGCAAGCAACTGTGCAAGTTTCCACAAAGCTTTTAATACTACAGGTAAAGAAATCTCAGCTAGGTTCAGCAACCATAGGAAATGTTTAAGCAGTGTTTCTAGCTCTGGTGGAAGAAGAGTAGCAGCAAAGCTCTCTGGTGAAAGCTCTGCAGGACATCAGAATGGTCCCCTCTGATACTAAAACTTAGTAATCTACAAAAGCTGCTTCCATTTATTGGAAACCACTGCTACTTTTTTCCCTTTTGCAATTACTTAAATCTCCTTTGTTACCACAAATCTTTTCTGTAACTAAAACACAGCAAAAGCACATGCTCTGAAATCCTTCAGCTGTGCCTTCCTATAGCCATGGAAACAGAGTTTTGCATGCCCAGGGCAAGGCAAGGTAAGGTGGATTTGTTGTTCTGTTTGGTTTTTTTTCTTTGCAATCTGTCATGAAGTCCGTTTGCTTCTTGTGAATATACAAATAAAGATCCTGGCCTGAGGCATTTTTTAATTCAACTCAGACCAAAGGTCACACCTGGGCATGACCTGAACTTGACCAGCCTCCCTCAGTGAACTGTTTTTTGTACTGCTCTCATAATGAATTTAAGTCATCAGCTGTTAATACTTCTGCAAACCTACTGTTTCCTTCCTGGTGTTAGACAAGGATTCAGAGGACCCAGTTAATACTCACAGCTCTATCCAATTTAAGAAGAGGATTTGGAGCTCAATTAGGTTGCTTATTGGCTGCTTCTGAACCTGAGGGGAGACTAAACTGTGTTAGAACCTTCCATTGGGTCAGATCAAAATAACCCAAGGTATGTCAGCACACCTGAACAAAAGCCCTGCTCTGCTTCTCATTTAATGTTCTCTATTCCCCGTGGTCCTGTGGCAATGCCTGCATTTGTATAAGAACTTACTCACTGACAATGATGCCCCTTTATTTTGATGCTGGCATAAAGTGATATTATTAATAGTTTGTGATCTACTGTGCCTTTCATGTGAGGATCTCTCTCAAAGCATTTTAGGAGGCTGAATCAATTTTCAAAACACTCCTGTGTAATACTATCCCCATTTTACTTGAAGGAAAACTACGGCAGTGGGAGGCAATTTTCCCAAGGGTTCATTGGTAGAGTCAGAAATAGAGCCCTGGGCTCGTGCTCCAAATATAGCCTACATTTTCATCCCATGGCTGAGAGCTGAATGCAAGAGTCACCCCTTTCAACACTAAACATACCTTCTGCCTGGCAGTTTCTGTTTCTGAAAGGGCTGCCTGTTGTCATGGGAACTGCAGTTCAGATCCCTGGACCAGATTAGTTTCACTTACATCAATGTAAATCATGAGCAAATTCACTGAAATTAATGAAGCTACTCCAGACTTCCATGAGGGAGGAAGGATGCAGAGCAGATCAGTCCCTCTAGATTTGATATAAGAAGGTGGTGATCTTTTGAGAGTGGGAAAAAAATTCTTTGGTCATTACAGGGGGGAAAAGGATGAAGGATACCTTACAACAAAGGTATAGAAAGTAAACCTAAGAACTTGACTTCACCTAGGGTGACCTAACATTCTCAGACCTACTTCCTACTTTTGGAACTCTCAGAGTTCGAAACCAAGTGTACTGCTTCCTCCTTGGCCTCAGCAGAGACCAGATTCATGCTTTTACTGCGAGAATAAGAGATGGTAAAAAACGGAGTCTAAGAGTCTATAAATAGAAAGTGGAAAGGACCAGTTTGAGCTGCTGTTTGCATGACAGGACTCACAGGAATAATGGAGTATGTAGTAAGTCCCCAGGCTGACTCCCTGTGGCCTCTTCCTGGAGGGGAAGGGAGTACTTGATGAAACAGGAACCTGAAGAGATGAACAGTTTCTTCATCGTCTGTCACAACACCACGAGGACCTGAACTGCTGCTGATAAAGGAAAAGGAAGACATGCAGGAGGCAAGGAGTGAAACAGAGAGACCTCTTCTAGCGGTAGTAACCATTGCCCCATAGCTTCATTGTTACCTTGCAGCAGCTTGGCTCTCTAGACCAGAGAGCAAAAATCAGACTGGCACAGCCAGAGTCCCCTCCCAGTCACATGCTGCTTTGTGTGCAGTCAGCGATGGAGGCTGGCATGGGGGGAGGAAGAGTATGGCATACTACAGGGAAAGGGCATCTCAAAGGCTTGGGACTTAGTCACTCTGTACTTGTACTAATGCACAGAGTCTAATTTGAGATGAACTTCTCCTATGATACTGGAAAGTGAACCATCCTATGTCAAAAGCTGAGTAAGCAGCTAACCATTTCATACAGTTCACAAAGATACTGGAAATATCCTTCTATAAAGCTCAGTCTTTCACACTGGCAGAGGATATGTTGTTAATCTTGCTGGACTTCACACACTTCAATCTAGAGTTATTTAATTTCATGAATTAATATGGAAACTTGCCAAGCTGCCAGTGATGCAGATTAGATTATTGCTGACCACCCAAGAGAAACCCTTTGGATTAGGTATATTAACTACTCAAAGCAGGTGATATCATCATGGCAAAACTGGTGCAGATTTTCTGTGTGGAAACTCCTGAACACGCAAGTAAGTGATGGGAAGCCTATGAGCAGCAAGGTTTGGCACCATCTGCTGTTCCTTATGGCAAAAATCCTGCAGAGCTTTCAGATTTCTTCAGATATTCACACTGCAAAACCCCCTTATCTCATGGCAAGGGACACCTGGCAGTGACACTGGACAGTGGTGGGAGACAGCACCCAATCTGGAGGGCTGTAGCTATTGTTCTAGGGGGGACATTGCAAAACTGACCCTTGTGTATGTCCAAGATGCAGCAAAGAGTGATTTTGAAAAGCAGAGATGATCAGGCTAAACTTTGTGGCCTAATAGCATGGTGACCCTGATGTTTGTCCTAAAGCTGGATCTGGGTCATGGACAGTCAGCCAGGCCAATTTTTGGACACATGTTTCAAAAACCTCAGTATTTCTTTCAAAACAAACATTATTCTTTTGCCCACCTCAAAATAAGAGGTCAATGCTCCGATTCAGTATCTCATCACATGCTAAAATTTGCATTTGTCCTATCATTTTATCATAAGCCTGACCTGAAGTTCAAGCTTTCAAAGAAATTTCCTCCTACATGTGAACATGAGGCTTAGGCTTAGGGTCCAAGGTAAACATTTTCCACACCTGCTGCTGGAACTGTCACCAAGCAAAACATGACTGGAGATAATAAAGAAATAAAGTTTCTGTGTTACCAATGTTTCCAGTTTCTTAGCTCCAGTTCTTAGGAAGATATGTACCCAAATTTTCTTTTTTTTTTTCCTTTAAAGAAAAAATATTTTCCCATTCAAAAGATTGGAAAAAAAGCTTGAAAAAAGCAACTTAAAACTGAGTTGCTGTAAGACTAATAAATTGTGCTCTTCAAAAGAAATTACTCACTTTTATGTCCACTTCACTACATTTGTGAAGGCCCAACATATAAGATTTAAATACTTGAGGTTAGTAATACTACAGATGCCATTAATATGAGACAGCAATATCTGTTCATGTAGGGTAAGGGCAACAAGCCACCTTCTCCCCTTAACTTAGACCACATTAGTCTCCCACACAATCCCCTTGAAGATTCTCCACTGACTCAGGAAATCTCACCATTCTGCATAATCACCATAATTTGAAGGGGTGAAATGTTTACAAGGAAAGCCAAAAATTCACAAGATTTGAGTTTCCTGCTCTCTGTTAAAAGTTCAGAAATTAGGCAGTTGTATTAATATTGGAATCATACTTTGTGAATATTTTTTCACTGCCATTTTTGAGAGTATGAAACTCTACAATAGCTAAAAATAGATACAGTTGGGTTTACATTAATGAAGTTTACCTGTAAAAGTCAAAAGTGCATAGCACATTGTGATATATAAGTCCCTGATTACCTCTCATCAGTAACATGATGGATCAACAAAACAAAAACATCCACAGACAAACCAGGTCCTACTTACATGATTAGGTCAAAACTGCAGAGCCACAAAAAGGGAGCAGCAGTAAATTATCTCAGCTGCTGCATGAAAACAGGAGAAACAAAATGTTTGGCTATCATGTTCTCTAGCATGGTTTTCACTTGCTAGAGTAATTTGCCCTTTTTGGAGAGATTTTTGGCTTTCAAAACTCAAAGTTCTTTTCTTCCCCCCACAGTCAAAAAACATCCTGTTCTGTTCCCATGGTCCCAATGTGCAAACTGCACCCACCTGCAGAATGGCCATGTCCTGCATCTATGCCATGCAATGGAGAACCATGCAGAGATCCATCAGCTAGCTGAGACCTGACAGGCCAAGTCCACACCATGGTTTAGCATGGGCAGAGCTAAGTCAAGTGCTATCCAGACATGCCCATTAGGCTCCTTAGAAGAGAGTCCCTTGTAGTAAAAAATCTGGTTCAGATGAATTAAAGTCAGTCTAACATGGGTGCTTTAAGGGAAGAGGATGCTGTGGAACAGGGATGCTTTGCTGGATTCCACATGAATTTCCAGTGAGGCCAAAGTTTGTACAAACCTGTCAATCTTCACAAACCTATGGTTTCCCACATAAGAAACCTGTGTATAAATGCTCCCTTTCCTCAGAAAGAGGCCACATGGGTAAACCCTCTTACATTCCCAAGAGAGACCGATTGCCAAAACCTGTAAAATCAGTAAGAAATTCAGAGTCCCATTCACAAGGATTTGGTCTTTATACTGAATTAAACCTAGGAAGAAAACATAGAAAAAAAATGGTCAAATAGTAGAGAGTTAAAATATCAGTAATCAAACATGTAAAAACATAAACCTACTCAGGAAGGACCAGCACTGCCTGTCACACAACTGCTACTCCCTGCACTCCTTCCCCTGGTGCAGAGCCTGACCTACTTGATACATGTTCCTGCACTAAGGCCCCAGCACTAAGTATCTTAGACCACTCAAATCGCATTCCAGACTTATAATTGCCAAGCAGCTGTCAGCCTGAACCCTGCCATCGAACCTCCCCATCTGTTCAGCCCATCTAGCATTACAGCAGAGGACAGCATGAAGGCTGAAACTGTATCGTATGTGAAGGCAGAACCTGCTGCACTGCCCACAGGGCCAGATGAGATCACTTGCACTTTCATGGTTCTGAAATCTTACAGGCTTCAGAGCAGTAGTGGGCAGAGGCTGATCAGAAGAGGGGAGAAGGGACACAGGCAGAAGGATCAAATTCTGCAACATGACTCTGGCAGCTGAGTCAAAAAGACAGACATCCTTAGCTTCACTGGGGAGGAGATGTTTGACTTCTGGCAGGGCTGAGAATCATTTGAGAGCCCCTCAGAGGAAAACCCGATACTGTGACTTTCCCCAAGCCCTCCCCCTCCACATCTCTTGCTATTAACTCTTTCTATAACAGCTGATTTTACACAGTCTTAAATTATCTGATCTGAAATGTATAGCTTGAGCAAAAGCCCTTCCTGAATTTGTATACTATTGCTTAGTGTATTGATAGCAAAGTCAGGCACAGTCTGAAAATCACTTNAGCAAAGTACCTGTCTCTAGGTCAATCTAGGCCCTGTCCTGCAGTCTTTACCAATAATATCAGCAAAGCTCCAGAACACTTTTCAATCTCAAGAACAACAATGGAAGTGCAGAGGAAGGACTTCAAGATTTGGCTGCAGCTGATTTGCACTTACTTATTTTCAGGTGAACATACCATATATTGTCCAGGAGCTGGAAGTGCTTTGACCTCTTATCTTGCCAATGCTTAGACCGTGAACAAGCAGCATATCCACATCTCTGGATTCCCAGGACTTCTACATCCTCTCTAACCCTAAGCCACTGCAACTGGTCAGCAGGTGTTAAGATGGGAGGAACAAAGCATGGTGCCATTCCCCTCCCACTGAAAACTAAAGAAATATGATTCATACTGAGTAATGGTGCAGGCAGCTCTGTGCTGAGCTCTGGTGGTCCTTGGCTGGCAGATGCTCACGCTCAGACAAACTAGGGTCACTTCCCCTACCCTATCTTCCCAGCTAGGCTCTACTCCTTTAACTTTCTGCTTATGCTTCCAGGTGATCTTAGATCCCCAGTTGCTCTCAGGGTAAGCACAATATTACCAGCTTATCTTCCTGAGGAGTTTCTGCAGGCTTGGACCTACCCATGAGAGACCCAAATCCATAACATCTTGGTGACTGGAGTTCCCCATCCCAGGCTCAGGACAGCCAGGATGCTCCATGACCTGTTGTGTCAGCAGTGCTTGGAGCCCCAGTCTGCTTGCCTCAGTCCACATAAGAACATACGTTGCCAGAGTAACTGCATCTCTGAGTACTTCTGTGTGTGTGCCTGTTTGTGTGTGCACGCACACGTACATGTGTCCTGGTGCCTGTGAGCACCAGGCTCCCACACGTCAGCAGATTGAAGGCAGAAGCCAGAGTCTCACAAATTCATTTTCTGGCAGAGCATGGATGGGGGAAGGGACAAGTGCTCTTTGTCAGCCCACACAGTTACACTGAGTCCCAGCCTGGATAAGCCAAACCTCTTAAAGGCACAAAATATGTGTGCTGCCAGCAGCAGCTCGGCCGTAACTCCCCTGGACCAGCTGGTATGAGGGCAGCTGTGAGTTCAGCAGCTGGGGCAGAAGGGATGGTGACGCACAGAGCTATATCTGGAGATCTGCTTTATCATTTGTGGTTTAACCTCTGAACCTTTGAGTTCTGAGGGCCAGATCCTGAGCTCTGGGCACGCCCTCCCTGCACAGCTCTTCAGACATTGATACAGCTGCTGGCGATAGTTCTGATCAAGAGCAGGCTTGAGACACAGCTGACTAGCAAACAGGGATGCGTGGCATCACTGCCACTGGATGCCAACAAACCATACGTTTCATGAGTGCACTACCCCTCAAAGTCCTCCTTTGGTTCCAGAATTTGGACCCACAAAAAGAGGTCAGCCAGGACTTTCTGTCTGGGGCAAACCAAACTCTATCTGCAATTTACCTGCAGTGCTACACCAAGGCTGCACTTCAGTATTTTCATCACTCTGTTAACTGTTTCCTCCCTACCTACAATTGGCATATTCAGAAGCTTTTGAAACCTATTCAGAAAAAATATCCACCACAATAGGAGGTTTGCCTTCCTCAAACCCCTAAGAAGGGTTAACATTTCCCACGTTACTGCTGGAATCCTACTTCTGACTCAGGAGATGTCCAGTCTCAGACTGCTGAAAGGCTGGAGGACATACTGGGCAAAGAATCACTCTGCACCAACCCTGATCTTCTGTCTCTGCCACTGGCTAGGCCTAAAGACAGAATACAGAGCAACACAGGTTTTCAGCCTGGCCCAGAAAGTCTGTTCTTAGAACAAATAAAGGGATATATTTTACTGACTGGACAGCTGCTGGGTCTACACATGTCTCCCTATTTCAAAGTGGCAATTAGGAGCAGAGCTGAAAGGGCAACATGTCCTTTACTCTAGATCTCCAGCCAAGTCCACAGGAACAGGTTCCACTCACAAACAAGAATGCTCACACAGACACTCAGGCTATCAAAGCAGTTGGGCAGCAACACATGTAGCAAAATGTGACAGGTCTGCAGCATAAGATGTGGTTTGCTAGCATGTGTAGACTGACATCTCCAAAATACTCAAGGAAAAACCAAGCACCACCTAGAAAACACTTGGATTAGATCATTCAGAACAACAGTTTTTGGATACAGCTCTTGATGGAGTGCTTGAATCATGTCTTCACCACAAAGGCACTTTGCTCAATAGGACACTGCTGCCTGTAGCCAGGAAAACAGGCTGATGGAGGAACACCATGAACTGAACTGCCTCAGTTCAGGGCTGGTAGCAACCTTGTGTCATTTCCATGGTGCAGTTGCCCTAGTAAGCCCTGTTTCCAGCTCTCAGCTAGTGAGTCCATGAACATTGTAGTGATGAGCTGGGAGCCTGTCAACTCAGGAGCTGTTATCTGGCTGTCTGGGTAGTGTGTACAAGCCCATACGGCCAACTCTGGGAGAAAATAGCCAGTATAACCCAAAATAAATGGCCAAGTGGGAGCAGAGGACCAAGAGCCTAGGTGTGTCTCATCCCAGACACTCTTATACTGGAACAAAGAGAAGTTCTGGCTCTAAAGGACACACAGCTTAGGTTCCTGAACAAGCAGAACTGTAGCACAGGCTGCACTGCTGAAACAGAGCCACAATAAAATGCTACAGGCCAGGCTGGACACTGGGAGACAGCAAAGGTCTCATGGTGCCAAGCTTAGTTTGATGACTAGCACCAGACATCCAACACATGGGTTCTGAAAATATTTCTGATACCAGGTACTCGGAAGAGGAAAGCACCTTCTGTCATCACAAATCAGGGCACAGGGCTCAACTGGACTGTGCCCAAATAAGCATGACAGTCACATTCAGTGACAGTCAGAGGACCACGTCAGTCCACCATAAACATGTTAACTCAGGACCAGTTAATCAGCTCCTTCCCCGATGATTCCTAAGGGGCCAGCCTTTGTTATGAACATCTATATGGTATGTCTACAGGAGTGTAATGTACATACTGTGTGTATTGTCTGTTGTGCATTCACTCTCCTCTACAAAGGCATATGTAGTCCTCTCACATGGAAAAATATGACTGAGGGGAAGGCAGTTTGAAATTCTCACGTATCAACAAGTCATGACACAGCCCAGCATCCAACTGCCTGCAGTTGGCTTGCTAACACACAAATCATAAAAATCTTTCTGTCTTCTTCAATAGAATTTTAGCTCATCTTAACCATCTGGTTGGGGTTTGTTGGGTCTTTTTGTTGGTTTTTTTTCCTTTCCTTTTTTTTTCTTCACATAATGACAAGTCCTTTTTGGAAGGTTCCAAGGATATCTATCTACCCAGTCCTTAAAAGGCCTTACCACCTTAATATTGGAGATGGCATCTTCCCTAAAAACTAGTAATTTTCACAGGTATAAATAACACAGTTTTTAACTGCTCACTTTACAGCAAAGTTTAAATTGGCAACTTTATAATGAAGTCAGGAAGCTGAAATTAGAATGCTTTTTCAATAAATATCAAGAGGAACTGACCTACGCCAGAGAAAGATTTCACAATTTTGTATCTTTAATATCAAAAAATGTATTTTCTTTCCAACTCCCAGAAAAGAAAGGATAGAAAAAGAAGCCTGGAACTGACCTACTTTTATTGCCAAATCAGTCTATTATTTAGCCAGAAGTATTCTATCAAACTGCTTATTGTTCTTAGCAAAGCAGTGCCATTTCTATGAATTAAGAATGATTTGGGAAAGCAGCCTCTCATTTTGTGACCTGCAGATTCATGCACAAGTCCTTCAAACAGTTCCAGAGCACCCAAACTTGGGAAATTGTTTGAGACAATTTCTATAATGTCCTTGATCTTTCCCACTTCTTAAAATGATGGTGGTTACAGCTGTGGACTACAAGCTTTCTAATCCCCAGCTTCTAAACTCATGTGATAAACTGAGAATTTCTGCTTTGGTAAGAAAGGAAGAACATATTTTAACTCTATTGCAAAGTGCAGCTTGCAGGTATGTACCCTGGAGGCTAGAACAATAAATAAAGGAGGCTAGACAATAAATAAATATAAGCACTAACTCTTATTATTTTTAAAATGTAAATGCAAATCTCACTATGTTCTGGAGCCTGATGCATGATGCTGTGAGTGCTGGCAGCAGGGGTCAATGAAATAAGCTCATTCCCAAACAACTTATTGAGAAACAAGTTGTTTCTACCTTTCTCAAAGTGTTTCTTGGCCTTCTTGTTTACTACTTGTTTTTTAAGGGAAACTTTTCATTCCCCTTTCCCATGTCTAAGAAGTCAGTAAAAATCTGACTGTTTCACTGCACATATCTTCTTTCAGGACCCTATGCCAGTCTTCATTAACCCATAAATGCTTTGCAGGAACAAAAAGTGCTCCTAGCATCTTTGGCCTTTGACTTCAGATATTTGTTTTGCATCCAGTCTCGTTGCACATATGCACAGGTAACAGAGAAAAGTCCTAACTGGATTTTGCTGCAAAAGAAGCAGAGAAGAAGCAGAGAGTTGTCAAATGACAAGTACGAAAATTAGGATGCAGCTTCAGGTCATTGTCCTTTTTTGGTTTGGTTTAGTTTTTTGTTTGTTTTTTGTTTTTTTTTGTTGGTTGTTTTGTTTCTGGGGTTTTTTTGGTTGTTTGGTCGGTTCGTTTTTGTTGTTGTTTTTGTTTTCCCTTTTGGGTTTTAAGCCAGCTACACAGAGCTTAGCACCTTTTAAAAATCCCAACAGGAACGTCAAAGAAATTCAGACATGGCTTGTTGAGACCAGGTCTCAGCTTCACAGGCTCCTAAAGCAAAATCATGCTCTACACAGGGTGTCAGATGCAGGCAACAAATTCAGATATTTAGGATTTACCAGGATCATGGGACAAATCAGTAGAAATCAAAACTGTCTAGATTTATTGGGATGCCTGCCAACTCTGACATCACGGTACAGGTTTAAAGTACACAGTTAAGACTGAGAGGAATCTTCCTGTAGAGTTACCCTAGTATTAGTGGGAACAAATGCTAACAACCTTACTTTTGTCCCAAGATATTTGTGAGTAACTACTGACCCCAACAGATGCTGAAGCTGTGCACCTGAGGACAAAATTGGGTATTTTGTTTCAGCTCAGTATTCCCATTTCTGTGCCAGAGCATTTTCAAAGCAGTGTTTTCCATTAAATTTTCCATGTCACAGTATTTCTGTAGATGAATGCATAGCTCAGAGGAAGCCCTGAGGTATCATACAGAACATCTTCATCTATATTCTTTAAGTACCACAAAGCCCATGTGAATGCCAAGGGCCTGCACCATGGACCTGAAGAAAGACAGGCAGCTGGATGCTGCACACACCTACACCAAACCCCACATTTTCAGGCATGTGTGCACATACACTCCTCTTGGACTTTCAAGAGTGCAGCATTCCCAGGTCTCCTAGCTCAGTCAGTGCATCCCTGCCACAACTTGGTTCCCTGATCCTGTAATGGTTTACTTTGCCATGGAGACACTTTTGCGTGTAAACAAGTTAAAAGCTCAGGTTCCCATCAGGAACTTGCAGTGGATGTCTTATGGCAAAAAAAAAAAATAAAAATAGTCCTAGTTCTTCATGCTAATTGCACACTTATGATCCCCCAAAAGAGCAGCCAGCTGACAGCTCCATCATGCTGACTGCTTTGCACTTCTTTTTTTTTCCCCTCCCCTTTTTCTCCAAACTTGTAATTTACTCTGCTTGAGGGAACCTATTGAGTGTACATCTCTGTAACAAGCTCCTTCTGGGAGCACTGGTACATGCTGAATGGAAAGGCAGGCCACCTCCTTTCTGAGAAGAGCAGCAAAGGAAGGGTACTTGCCAGGGAGAGGGGATCAGCTGGGCTTTGGTGTGCGGTGGTGGCACCCTTCCTCCTCCCTGTGCTGCTTGAACATTCTGTGCTGCTGCTGGCTGCCCAGGTTGTCACTATGAATAAGTATAACTGTCAGATTAAATCCCCTGGGTGGGATCTGCTGAGCCTATGACACAGGCTCTGGGCACCTAAGTCGGGCCAGGGAATCTGTCCAAGAAAGAAATCTAACTGGAGCTGCTTCATCACATAGCAAATCAGCTTTGGGGCTACAAGATGAAAGTATGTCCTGCCCTGTGTCAAGAGGGCTACAGAGGGTAGGAGCTATCTAGACTCCCATCACTGCTAATGGACTTGTAGAGTAACTGCATTCAGGTCTCCAGATAGTCAGAGCAAGAGGATGAATTGACAGCTATTGCTGACAAAGCAGAGCTTTGTGTGGTGGAAGCACAGTGAGTCTGTGGGCTCTAAGCAGTGATGGTCATATTACAAAGGTTTATTGCTGCCACCCAACACCCAGAAAAGGCCAGGTTTTATTGAGAAGCCTCTCCTGGTGACAGTCCCCACTACAAATTCTAGCTGCAGAGGAGAAAAGTATGAATTACTTCTCCCCAGCAAAGTACTCACAGCCGCTGGCACTTTGATGGTAGAGACATTGCTTTCCCAGACATTTCCAAAAATCTCAGGGGTAAAAACCACAAGAGCGATAAGAAACATACTTGTTGAGAAGATAAAGAAAGGGAAATCATACACGGACACTCTTTCTCTCACTGGCAGATTGCTTTCGTGTGAAAACACGAGCAAACTTATTCTACGGCTGCAGCTTCAGCTACAACTATGTCACCACCGATTCTGAGTGTGCTAATGTCTGCAACATTTTCTGTTGATCTCTTTTCCTCCCACTTTAAATATTTCTCCTGTCACCAAGGATTTTTGAAAACCATGCTGTTCTGGAAGCTGGGTTTCTTACACACATTTGCCACCTACCTGTGAGTGGAATGCTTGTTTTTTATTAGTATTTACTGCTGTGCTGTACCTTAGCCTGGGAAGAGAGGAGCCCCGCATGCCCTTGCTCTGAACTTTGGTGGCTGTGGCACCAGGCCAAAGACCCATCTCTGAGTGGCTTCATTTTTGGCTTACTGTTTAATCAGGCAAAGCAACACTAGTTTAAACAAACTTTCTTTGAATGTGCTCACTGAATGAGTAGTAATGACCATAACACCTTATGCTAATATTGTGTCTTTCACGCAATGCCATGACAATGCTTCACATGGGGGGACAAATTTATTTATCTTTATTTTTATGACGACGAGTGTGGAAAAAGTGAAGTATAATAAACTGAAACATTTCTGCAGAAGACATTGGCAGAGGCAATGGAGCAGAACCCAATAGAAACACTACCAGTCTCTGGCTCTAACCACTATATGTTACTCCCCAAGCTGACAAAAAAAAGGATGCTCCCAGACCCAACCTTAAAGCTTGCTGCTCTTAGAGAAGCTTAACACTGCCACTGTTCTCTTACTGCCACTAAAATAAAGAGTACAAACAGTACTGTGCCTGTGGCTGTTAGCCTAATCAAAGACCATGAGGTCCTTAATCAGGAAAATTGGAAGGCTGACTAATCTTTAGTCCTCCCTAGCATCCCACAGGAAAGACCTTCCCACTAAGAAGCTGCTTTGTGCACCCCAAAAGCCACCTAAGAACCCACCTGCTCCCAGTACTAAGCTCCTGTTCCACCTGGCAGTTGGTGGCTCTCAGAGGTGAGGTATGACAGGTACCCCTGTGTTTTAGCTACACTTCTCTCCTTTCTCTGGATTTAGTTCAGCAGCACATAGAGATTCGACTTTGACACAGTGAGCAGCCATGTGGTGGGATGCTGTGAGCTGTGCCAAGCCAAGCAACGTGTTATTTTTCAATGAAGGAAGGAACAAGAAGTTGATCAGGAGTATGCAAAGAGGGCAACGACAAAATAAAGAACGAATTCTGAACACGGAGGGAAGTAAAACTGGAATTAAAAGGAGGAAGAACTACAGACACAAGAGAAACTGAACACAGATGGCCACATCTGCACTAGGCACATCACAGATCTCAGGCTGGGCTTTGCCAAGCTGCCAGAATGAAAATCCAATTAAAATGAAAGTCAGAAGAGTGCTGCCTTCAGTGGAACACTGCTCCCTCCCTATGAGATCACTCAACACGCGTCTGATGCTGTCACTGACCCTGCATTGTCCTGACAAAGTCATTCTCCATGACACCCTGCAGAGGAACAGTCATTTGTAACAGGCTGGGGGGTGGAAGGAAAATGATGGGGCAGGGGAAATATTGGGCCTCGCAGTGGGAGACATGAGTAGCAACCAGACAATCCAAAGCATCCGACCTCAAAGAACTGTGCACAGGGGACACTAGGCCTGCAATTCTTGCTAGGTTTACAGAAAGGAATGTAGGCTTAATTTGTGGCAGTGGGAAGCCACTAGGGATTTGGGGAAATTAGTAAAAGGAGGTGTTGCTATGCTACTTTATAGGAACTTGACATGATGTTCAAATGCTGTCTGTTGGGAGTCTGGATTACTTTATTATTATTTTTAATAATTCCAGAGGGCTTTCTTTTGTGAAGGAACTCAAGCTGAGATGGTGTGTTTGTATGTTTACTATTCATTTGGAGGGAGAATTGTTTGATGGATGCTGAAATTTCTGTTTCTTTTGCAATGAGAATGGCTGGAATGTTTTGTGGCCCAGATCTGTGTTCTCATTTTCACCATACGGTTATGTAAGATTCTGAAATAATAAAATAATATTGCCTTTTAAAAGGAAAGAAATGGTTGCATGTACTCTCAGTATGATGGCCTATATGTAGCATTCAGTGAACACCAGAAGTCTGATGTGTAGGATTCATTCTGATGGGCCTCTGACTTCCATCGAGATTCTTTGTTCTACTGCTGGGAAATGAGGAGGAATCTGTGCTTCAGAGGCACAAAGGATTACTGGATTTGTGTGTGTGCTCTAGACTGTACAGATGTGAATTAACATCAAAGTGCAGATCTCTCATTGCTCTGATGTGTGTATTTTGAGAGAAAGAGAAATGGGACATTTCTAGAACTGAGAAGACCTGGTAATGTCTGCTCACTTGATTCCCCTTCTGTACATTCATTCCCCTTTTTGAACCCAAGGATATTTTATTTTGTTTATTTTTATTTATTTTATTTATGTTGTCCAGAGGAATGGACAACAGGTCATTTAAGCTGAAATTAGTTTGTCATCTAGTACAAAGCACTTCATGATGCACATCTCCCAATAGTTCTGAGATGCAGGTGTCTAGGCATTCTCCGATCTCCTGTTATACTGACTCCATAACTCCCCTAGGCATTCTGAGCCACAGCTAAAGTACTCTGTGTAAAGGTTTACCTTATGTTTAAATTACTTTGCTACAGTCTAAATTGATTTACTTCTGTTCTTTCTTTGACTAAGAAATATAATTGATGCGTCATTAGCTTTTCTCAGTAATAACTGAAGACTGCATAAACTGTTTCCTAATGTCGTGTGTTGTAACATGATGGGCTAACCAGGTATTAAAATAAAGAGCAATAAACAATTTAAGATGACAGATTAATATAAATGCACTGCAAAGACAGGGAAACCAAGCCACAGTGAATCAAGAATTCTGTAGGAACTAAATTCTGCTTCTGCCCTTATTCGCAAATTCAGAGTGCCTCCATTAATTACAAAGAGATTTGGGATGAAGATGTGCCAGGCTGAGAACCTGAATTATGGTCCCAACTGCTGTACAAAAATACAGTGATGATTTTTTCAATGAACCTTTCTTCAGTAAACTTCCTCTGACTGTAGCTGGTTTGTTACCTAGTTAAGCTCAGTGAGTGCCAGTATGTCCATGTAACAGAGATGTACCAATATATAGTAGAGATCTGGGAAAAAAAATTTAAGTCTGTGTAGTTTCTCTGTGTAGAACGACCATTCCAGTAAATGAGGCCCAGTGGCTTAAAGTACATGGGAGGAAAATCTCTCAGGGTTCTCACATGCAGTATCCACCAAACACATCCCCAGAGAAAGCAGATTTGCTGCAGCTTTCCCATATACAAGAAGCAAAAACCAGCTCAAAGCAAGAATAAGCTGCTGCTGGTCCAAGATCTTGGGAGAATACGTTTAAAATCAAGTCATCTATAATAATAAGTGGTTCTGCTTTTATGTTTCTTCTAAGCATGCTGTGTACATCCCCAAGATCCTTTGCCAATGTGGCTGTGATGACATGGAACAGATAAGATTTCCACTGCCCTTTTAAAAGAAAGTTTGAAAGCCTAGGGAGCTCTGCTGGAAGATAATGGGACACAGGCTATCCATTTTCTCCAAAGGATCAAGATTAATGATAGGCAGACGATTAATTCAAAGAGTGACAAAAAATTCCACTGAATTGTTACAAGATTTTATAAATTGGCTTTTCCGCCTTTACAATCCAGAAAGTCTGAAAAGATCCATTCTCAGAAGCAATTAAGATCACAATCTGGTCTCTATCTTCAGGTTTCATCAGCTCCCATTCCAAATCTATTTGCACACAAATACCAGGAAGCTTGAAAGAGAAGCTGTTATATTGTAAATCAATCAGCTATCCTGTAAGACTGAAACTGAAGCTTCTGCTTTTATTGGTAGAAAGAACTGAGTCATTTGCCATGACTACATGCTGCTTGCCAGGATTTACTGCTGCTGCAGTTCATTGCAGAAAAAACCACAAACCAGTGCACAATGCCTTCCTTCCATTTCACATCAACATATATTGAGAACTAGAGATGGACACAAATTGATTTTTGCATTGAACATCCTTCCAAATTTGGATCTGCCTTTCTACTTTGCAGCACACATCTTCCTGAGCCCCAAGAGAAACGTGAGAGACAGGCTGTGACACAGAATTGAAGCAAGGGACAATTTGTCTCAGAGATGTTGATTCCTTCCTTTTGGGCAAATAGGTCTTTCTGGACTTTCTAGACAACAAGTCTATTTCTGCTGTGAACACTTAGAATAGGAACATTGTATTTGCCCAGAATATGGCTATTTTTATACAGAAATACATTACAATAAGAAGTAGTTTAGGTGTCTCTTAGGAATGACAGGGGAAAGAACAGGCAAACGAAGGGATTGCCATGAAAAGGGTTGCTTCAGTTAGAGATAAACCATGATTTGATGAATACAGGAGGACCACACAGAGCTCTAATTTCAGAAAAAGTTGTGCTTTGACTAGCAAGTCAGTAATGCTTTAGGTTATTGTCCCACTGGTAGCTGTTCTCTTCATATTAATATAACAAGCACTGCTAAATTTTCAAATAGCTTCTTACAGTCATAATATTAAAAGTATTGCTTATAAATTACATAAAATGTGCCTTTAAGAGCATGTTCTCAAAACACATAACCAAATCAATCCACTCATTCACACCTCCTCTTCCCACTTATCTATGGTATTTCATGGATGCTGATGACCTTGGCAGTCAAAAGCTATTTCTATATAGATGATACATAGGAAATGCATAAGAATGTTCATAACCTCATCTGCTGGAGATGTTACTTACGGCTATTTCCCAAGAACTTGGGCTTACAGGAATCAAGGTGAATCACTTGCCTGGAAATTGTCCTTTGCTTCTTAAAATGGGAATATTGTTTTTGGTGTACTCTTAAGCTGATACAGTTTGGCTGGAACTGTGAAACTCAGATTTGAATGCAAACTTCAGCTACATTATAAGCTTTTGAAATCCCAAGGTTTGTAGACAGCCAGGATAACTTGAGCTCAAATTTCCCTAAACTGTGATTATGTCTGGACACGGGGTAGTAACAGACTGGTGTAGTACAGCATGAGCTGTTGAAACAGATTTGAATCAAGCATTCCCTGCTGGGCCTGTCACAACTGTACCTAGAGGAAGTGAGTAAGAGAAAACAATCTTCCTGACATGATGCTTGTTCCCATGCTCCCAGTTTAGACTGTTCTGTGCTGAGCTTTGCAGAGCAGAACAGATGGGTTGCTGCCTCACAACAGTAGGTGTTAATTCTCTGAACTGATCCATGTACTCCTCATCACAGAGGCAGAGACTGGGGAGCAGGCAGGCCAGGGGAGGATAAGGAGAATGCAATGTCCAGTACTCTTTACCTGCTCCTCAGTCATCCCAGAGGTCTGGTGAGATCATCAAGTGCTAAAAATCTGCTCTATTCCCTTGGGAGCCCAAGCTGAGCTTCCACTGCTTAAGAAACAAGAAAGGCTGGGTATCTTTGCTGACTCAAATGAAAGCTTACTGATGATGATGATCTGTTCTGTGGCTATTGTTTGAGCCTTCTTTCCTTCATATAATTTTCTCATCATAATCTAATGACCTTATTCAGCCTAACAGAGCAGTACTGAAATTTGTTTCCCATAGAATCTCTCACCCAAACAGTATTGCTACAGGTCTCTCTGGACTTGCACTGGAATAATTTTTCCATGTAAATTGACATTGTTGCTTCTCCCTGCAGACTTGCATTGAAACCATTTTCCTGTTACATCTCACATATTACAGTGCTGTTGGTCTCCAGAGACCAACTCTCTTTGGAACAGCTTTCCATGGAATTTCACATTTTAAGTGCCATAATCAACAACAGTAGACTAGCACAAAGTTGCTCCCCTCTAAAATGTCACATTCAAACAGCATCACCTCAGTTCCCTCCAGACTTGCATTACAATCCATTTCCTATTCTAGTGACATTGTAAAGGAGACGTTTTAGTTGTTTGTGTTACATTAATGTTCTAGGCAATTTACACTTCTATGAGTAGAAATTGCCATTCAGAAGCCTGTGCCATTTATGAGTTCCAGCCCAAATGAAAAACTTACTGACCCTTACAATACGACCTTCATAATGATATGGGATGTAGTTTACACAGTAGAGCGACAACAACTTCACTGATAGCATAGGAATGTCAGGCTGTTAACTCCAAATGATCTCATTTTTATCATGATAGAATTTTTCTGCTTACTGAAATCCCTTCCCTCACTATGAAGTCTTTGGTCCTTCATGCTTCTCTCTTTTGTGCTGTATGCACTGGTACTTTTTCCCTTTCTCCCACTACTGTTTTCAGTTTCTCTACAGGAACGTAATTTTAGAGGCATTGCTGATGGCTTTCTTGTATGCCTCTTTGGCCTCTTGCCTTTCTTGCCTTTACTCTAGCCTATTCTAGAGTACAATCAATTCCCACTGGTCAAAAGTCAAGACATAGGTTAAAAATCAGGAACTCTCAGAGTTGCTTGTATGCTTTGTGTTTATTTCTTCCCTCACTTCAATCTGCTGTTATCTGAATGACTGAAGAGATTTAATTCCCTTTTTTTTCTCTGCAAACTAGTGCCTATAAAATTCTGTTTTATCAAAGTCATATGAAAGCAAAAAAGCACATTACATAAGGAGCTGTGTCTTTAAGAACAACATTAAATATCTTGAAAAGTGCAGCCTGAGGATACCATGAGAAGGCACTATGCAGGGACTAGAACTGGCATGGTTAGAAAGTTTCCATACCAGTGAGTACATTAAGTATTGTGCTGGCTGCGGGACTCCTATATCTTGTCTACAATTCCATGAAACTCTCGACTTAATAATCCTGTCCTAGTAAAACACCTCAGATTCCTGGAGAGCAGGAAGCAGCAGAATGGGCTTGTTTAAGGCTTGAAATCCGAAAGATATGTCAGAGGGGTGAAAAGTCTGATAAAATCTGCTCTTCTTCCCTGGAATCAACAGATTTCTGTCTAGGTGAACAAAACACCTTGGCTGCAACATCTGATATGTTACCATGTCTTTAAGGCTAATGTCCCTTAGAGTACATTCAGACATAAAAATTTCCTGTTGATGCACCTGTACAGCTACTACTGCAGATTGTCTTCTATCAAGCACTGGAGCAGTGCAACTATTTCACACAAGGTTTCAGTCAGCCTGTTCCTGTGTAAATTTCTAAAGGTGATGTTAGGCTCTGTACTCAAACACTTCTGGATTTGAACTAGATGACATCAGATTTATGGCACTGAAAGTATAGGTGCAAGTCCCTCAACTGATAACGGGTTGTTGTTTGCTGGCAAGTGATTTGAGGTCAGTGACACAGCCAACGTGCTTCTTTTCCAGCCAGAGGTCCTGATCAGGGCCAGGGTCTCACCGTACCTGGCACTCGTACAAAGAGAGAGTAAAGCAAAACCTTTGCCTCAAAGAGTCTACTCTTGTTAGAGTTCAAAAACAAGCTGCAAAAGCCAAGGCTAGGGGCTAAAAGGAGAAGGAAAGCATGCAGGACAGGGAAAACAGTGCCTGAGTCAGGGCTAGGACTTGATCCTGGGTCATCCAAGTTAAATATCCCAACCATTGCTTTTTAATCAGTTTCTGACCCAGTCTTTCTATATGGGAATTTCTATTTTGTATAAATAATTTAATACAAGCTGGGCCAAAGCTAACACATACATACGAGACCACTGATTCACAGCCGGGCAGCAAAATCTCAAGCTGAAGTCCATTGTGCTAATTAGACAAGAGTAGGATTTGAACCCTAGCTCAGTTCTGTTGCAGGTGAATTCTGTAGCACTTTTGCTACCAGCTAAGTTGGGGTAGGACTGACTTCCACATCTGCTCTATCTGATTCCTGATAAAACAGCATTTTATGAAGGAAAGAGTCTTGTCAGAAAGCTCATGCTGAGGTCCTGCAGTTTAGCTACTGCCATCTTATCTCCAAATACTGCTCTGCTTAGCATGATCAGTTGGTTGGTTTCTCTCAGGCATTGCAGCAAGAGCACATCTTAGGCTTGGACTTTAACAAACCAAGTCTTATTGTTAAAAGCAAGGTAATTAGCATAATACCTCTGGGGGGCAAACGCTCTTATAGTCATTCAAAGACATGAGTCAAAGTTTTCCAAATCCAATAGTTACGTTTTAGGTAAAGTTTTGTTTCATCCTGACCTATGTATTCTATGCATCAGTTGGACCCTTTATTTTGCCCTCTCTTCCTTCAGTCATTCAATTTGTCTCCTGACACAAAATGCACCTTAGGCAGTTCTTAACGATCACAGCACCATGTTGGAGTTCTTCAAGACATACACCTGAATACTTAGTCCCCTTAAGATCACAGTTCAGATAATGACCTTCCTAAAACCTCATACTGATCACATACTTAATAGGGAGAAAATGTTAAAGATTATATTATGCAGAAGAGCATATTAGCTAACAGTATCTGAAATTATTCTGTGAAAAGCCCTAGGGAGTTTGAATTAACGGGAGAAGCACAGCATGTGAAAAAACCCTCTCAGTGTTGCTTTGTGTCAAGCATTCAACAACCACACACAAACTGCACATAAACTTGGCAAGCGCTTCAAGGGCCACAATCACCATAAATCTGGGATAACACTCTAGTCTATTCAAAATGATTTTTTAAAGGAATGTCCTGTTGATGATGTCTTTGTTTTATTTCATCCGGCTTAGACCATTCTAGGCTGGCTATGCTTTTCTTTTGTTTACAGAAAGCATCTCAAAACCCTAAGTCTCCGAAAATCATCAGGATTATTATTTCTGTGGAGATGCAGCTCAAATGTGGACAGGCTGAGAGTACAGGTCTAAGCTGCAGATGATGCACATGGATCCCTTAGTAACTACAGAACTCAGTTCTTACACTTGTGCTCCCTGGAAAACTCTTCAGTTCCAGACTTTGCTCCTCGATTACTAAAATGGGTTCTAGATTGGCCATATTGCTATCTTCACTTTTCCCCTAAAAAGGTGTGTGCTTTTTTTCTTCTTGAAATAAGACAAAAAAAAAATCCAAATCTTCGTTATGAAAGCTAAATACCACACTCGGGCTCTTCCCAGCAGCATGTTTCTAGGTGACATTACACTGTGAATAGAGTTTAGGATAAACAGAACATGGCACAATACTACACAGTGTCAGTGTCCAACTCCAAATTCTGCAGCTGATGGCTTTAGGGAGGATATTATAAAGTACCAGAGTGATAAGTAATATGTGGGGAATGAATCACAATTTCAAGGTTGTTTATGCCCATGGAGAAAATTAAACATCAAAAGTGTCACACAGGTTGCCCTCAAGAATTGCCTTAGAAAAAGGAAATATGCTCTTTGTCTTTAAATTAAGAGTATGTACACCTTGGATTGCCCCCAAATGTACTTAACTGTAGCATCTGTAACACCTACCACTCAAGAGTTGAGTCTATCAGCCACAGGGGAAGAAAGTGAAGTACTTTGTCTTCTTCTGTTATTAAGAGTTTATAAACAATTCTCTGATGTTCTTCAACAAGAAGAATATTGCTTTTTGGAAAATACAGAAATGAATGAATGAGTCCTTCCTCTGCTTGTGGATAAATACAATAAATACTAAAAATTTTTTCTGATATCAAACACACACAAAAATTGGATCACAAATGGGGTCCTAACCACCAGCAGCTCACCAACAGCTGCAATGTTGTGTCTTATTAAAATAAATGGAATAATGTTCAGAACACAGTTGAGTGAAGAAGAAACAATAAGAGGGCAGAGGTATCTCACAAATAGAAGTATATGGCTACAGAATATATCCTGTAAAAGCATTTACTATGTCCCCTATCCAAAGAGGAAAAAACATTAGCACAGGTCACACAGTGCCACAATAGGATTACAAGTACCTTAAGGGAGCTGGTACTGTACCTGCAGGAGCCTGTGTACTGAGGAAATGGAAGAAACAGTATGACGAAAGTGAGGGTTATATTTGGAGACATCAGAGAGCAATCTGAACAGATACTTGGTGAAGCAAATGATTCCCAGGACTGATTGCCCCTCACTGAAGAGCTACCATTGTATTCTGTGAGAATAGAATTGGCACTGAATGCTTTGCACCAGTGAAAAGGAGATGTAATCTTCTCTAGCACAAAATGTAGCATTTGGACTCTTTTACTGATGAACCAAGTGTTAGCCAGCACAGTCAAATGGAAAAGGTATTAAAGGAGGGGTCAGAAACCCCTCCACGAAGTAGTTGAAGATCAGTGAGTGAAAAGCAGTAATTCCACATATGATCTATGTGGGATAAGAGAAAACTTTTGATCAGGAACATGACTACATCTGCAGTGGCATTTTTTAACACTTCTACACTGGAACATTCTTGACTTTTTAAATTTAAACTATGAAGTACTGAAAATTACACTGATTTTGGTTTTTTTTGTATTTCCTATAACTATCGCTGTTACCATGGGATGAAAACAAGCTGAATCCAATGCTTTGTGACAGTATACTTACAATGCAAGAGTCATGGACAAATGTCACTGGAGTACAACTCAGGGACAAAGATTTTGTTTGAAGTCAATATATTTTGTTAAGATCACATGAAATTGCCAGGCAGAGACAACAAAGCCACCATTTCTAGAGTTTAAAGCAATATTTACATTAAAAAATTTGGCAACTGCTGGTAAACAGAATTGAGAACAGACAGTAATTTAGAAGTATGCACCACTTAGTGCCTGAAATCATTCTTCTGCCTAAGGCCTCTGTTGTCCACTGCTACTACCTTAAAAAAAAAGAAGTAGAAGAAGAAGAAAAAAAAAAAGCAGCTATTCACAGGAAATCCAAGAGGCGTTCTACTCTAGTCTTCGGTTAGGCATCATTACTAAAATCTTACATTAATCATAAACAGACCTGGAAAGAAGGGGTTTTTTCCCTTCTAAAGATTAATCTGAGTCACACAACTAATTCCTAAATTAATATCTAATGTATTGGGTTTGGCTGCAAATTTTGAGCTGGTCAGATAAAATTTGATTCCAAATATGTACTGAAGGTAGTCCTAAGTTTCAGATTTGAGTTTGAAAACGAGTATGAATTTTCCTTAAATCTTAAGAAAAGGTTTACTTGAATCTTCAGTTACTTAAAACTGCCTTGAAGTAAAAATGTGCAGTATTTGTTTTCAGAAAGTGTCCTGGTAACTTAAAAAAAAAAAAAATCAATTTTTTTTAAACTATTGAAAGTATTACATGAAAGCATAAAACTTAGCTGACCATAATCAGCCTTATATAGACTAAATGTTCCATATCTACAGGGACTGTCATGGGGTTATGAAATTTTAAGGTGACAGATGAAAATTCATTGAAACAGAGGCATATTTGGGAATCATTAGCAAGTGGTTTGAACATTTGTTCAGGTTGTTATTGGTAATTTGTTAGTCCTGTTTTGAGGAGAGTATCTCCAGGATGAAGAACTACTGCCTTCCTANAAATGTACCCATCCCTTCATCAGAACTTTAAGTCATTTTCTTAGTCAAATCCAAGAGAGAAGGTGTTGAAAACAAGAGTTCCTTGGTGCCAACAGTTTTTAATGATGCAAGCCTCATGTGGTCTGCAGAATTGATTTCTGGGCAAATCAGATTAACTGAAGGGGACCCCAGTCCATCAAAACAATAAACCAAGTAGAAAAATATAGTAGATTTCTAGGTCTTAGATTGTTGCCACCGTTTTTTCCAAATTCACCATTTTATTCTATTGTCTCCGGTTTGTCTTTCTTTAGCCTCAACAACTGACTTTTCCTACATATTTGCTATATTCATTGATGGAAGTTGATGAGATATAAGCACTCTAGCATGTTGTCACAAGATGGGGAAATGAAATTAAGTTAAAGATCTGATGAACTGTCAAGATATGCAGTCTGCATCACACCTATGAACAAAGTACTGCAGGCAGAGTTCCGCAGGCAGAGTTCCTCTTCTAAGTTGTTCTTTATCAAGTTTTCATTTCTTTTTTCCTAAAAACAATACTAAAAATCAAATGCTGAACAAACAACCTTTTAAATCACTTTGTAAATTGACTTCACAGCATTTGGACTCTGACTAGATCCTTTTGTCCTTAGCATCTGTAAAGACTCTGTAGGCCAAACAAGGTTTTCAGAGACAGACACCCAATTCCAATGCCTTGAAAATAAACCCCATTGATACCTCAGTGGAACTTAACAAGCAGCATCCTAAAGAAGAAATTCTGTCCAATTCCCTCTACACTGCTTTGGCTTTTAAAAAAAAAGAACAAGGCAAAGGAAGAAAAATGTGTTTGCTTTCATCAAGCCTGTAACTTTGACTATGCCCAAAAACCAGCTGAGAAGATCTCATGTTGACATACTCCCTTTACAAGACGTAGCTGTGTTTTAACTGAAAGCAGCTCCTGACTCTAATTTTGGTTTTCTTGCAGTTGGTCTCTGAATTATCTCTGAAAACCAATCTCAGAACTCATCATCACCTACACATATACACACATGTTCTCAAAATTAAGATAGGCTCAGCTTTCAGTAACCTTTACCCACAGACACACTGTGTTCATTTTCACTGCTAATATTCTCACCATCAGATTGGTGTTACTTAAGACTGAAGAGTGACATTTTCTGTTTCTCTAGAAAACACTGTAGAGGTATCAGTAGTGCCACTTACCTCATCTTCCTGCCATCTCTACTGATTTTGATCTTGACTGGATTGCTCTAATTGACTAATATTCCTATCATCTTATGAAAACACTTTAACTGTGGCATCTAGTTGATGCATTTTACTACAGCCCCTGTTGCCAACACTACAATACACACAAACAGTGCCTTTACAGGTGCACTCAAAGTTCAGACTAGTCCTGAATTACAACTGTGAATGGAAATTAAGTAGAACATTCCTTTCTAAGTACTTAGAGGTTGGCAATCCAGGCTTCATTTAGTAACAAAGGTATTAAGCCTGAAGGATTTTGTACTAAAATGGAACTTCTTTCTGAGGCAGGAATGATTTCACTGAAACATTTGATAATTGTACTTATAAGCAAGGGTGGTAGCATCAATTATTACAAAGGTTGCTTGATACTTCACATGCATTATAAAATCCTCTTCTCAGTTGCTGAAAACTTTGCCAACCTTTAGCTATCCAGTCTAAAATTTTCCATGCTATGTCTCTCTCTTAGGCTGATTCATTTAAAGGGAAATTTTAGCCAAAACAATCTGCCTCTTCCAAAACTTAAAATGGAGAAAAATACATCATTTTGGACATGTATAAAGAAATACCTGGAAATCTCTACACTTCAGTAAAGATCCTGAAGAAGAAATAGTTTTTATCATTCAAGAATCTCATGCCATTCCTATGAAACTCACAAACTGTGTTTCAAAGACTTTAATCAATACTTCTTGAAGAGGAAAATATCTGCACTATTAGGTAAAAGTCTGTAGAAAAAGAAGAAAAAAAACTATTTCACTACAGATCTTTGTTCCCCAGCAGCATCTCTATGGGAAAGGTGTGCACGTGTGTGCCAGCCTACTTACACTGCTAAACTGAGCATGCAGCACTCAGGACTATGTTGCTAGAGCTGTTGGGTTTTTTTTTCTGCATGTTCTCATTCCCTCCTGTTTGAAATACATCCCAGCATTAAAAAGCAGATGAAGGTCCACAAGTCTTCTCTGCTTTTAATGACCACCTTGCTGCCAAGCCAGTGGTAATGATGGCACAACTGTCTTGACACAGAAGGTAAAAAGCACACAACTGGTAGGAAGAGAAAGAAACTAATTGAAACACTTTGGTAAGGCAAGAACTAGAGAAGGGAAAAAAACTGAGTGCAGGTCTGTTTAGGATTAAAAAAATTGAGATGGAGGGAGGAGGGGAGAAGGTGAAACAGCCAGTGGGACCAGGAACCTAGAAATGCACTTAAGAGCAGTTAGCAGAAACAGAAGCATAGGTCTTTTACACTGAGTAACTTTCACTTGGTGAGGATGGTGTCCTTCGGGTTCCTCTGCAGTCAATGGGGAAAGCAGCTGCCCCCCTGGATTGCTGGGAATGGTGACCAAGCTAAGCTCCTGATTTGAACTGCCTTCTGGAGAAAACTTTTTCACCAGGAAAATGAGCCTGCAGAATGTAAATGCCGTGAGAGGAAAGCTATGACAAAGGGAAAGGCAAGAGATGATTCATTGTCAGGGTTCGGCTGGAATAAAATGTTTAGGAATTCCTTGGGAATTCATCTGGGAGTAGGGGAACCAAGTCTCTTCCCCTCCTCGGCTTACCAGTCCAGGTCTCTTCTAAAGATGTATGAACACTGCTCCTGCAGAACTGCACTCCACCCCGCTCTTAACCAGTGTTTGCATGTTTTGCTAAGCAAATGAATTAATCCACATTTTCACAGCTTGTCAATCATCTTCTTAAGATCCAACAGGAGACCTTAGAGTCTGAACTGCAAAACTGTTGAGCATTCATAGCTAGAATTGGAATTGGTAGGAAGCATGCATTGAATATATGAAGTATTTTGCAGTGCTGTGAACTCAAAAAAAGCCTTCCACAACCCCAAACAAACCAAGTCCCAGATAATCAAAACCCTTTGGCAATGTTTTCACTTCATGTCTCTGTTTGTCATCTGTCCAAGTAGGGGTGCAGTATCCCCTCACTTCATTGAGGCATTGTGAAAATAGATTCTTTCATGCCTGTGAAGCACCCAGATACAGGAATGATGATTGCTGAAGGAAAGCTCCCAAGGAAATTAATAATTCTGTATTCAGAACAAGCTTTGAATAGTGTGCAGTAAATAAGCCATGGGGTACACACTGAACAATGAAGATAAAAGGAGATATTAAATAGCTGCTCATTAAATGAGCAATAGCCATCCTGTACTTTAAACAGAAGAGAGATTTAATAGTATGTGAGCCTGTGATTAAAGACAATACCATAATGCATATGGCACAAAGGCTATAGCGAATATGTAGCAACAACTTAAATTCATGCTTTTCCCCAAGTTTTGAGTGTTTAGCTTGGGCACTTTGTGAGGATGTCAAATTCTCTTAATTTAGTTCCCCACAAAAAGGGACATAGATCAATAAAGATTAAAGAGGAGAATGGGTTCCAGAACTGGCTCAACACGAAGTCCAAGGGTGTCTGGATTCATTTCATATTAGAGAAGAAAGCTGACCACAGCTTTTTTTCTGGATCCAGCTATCCTCAAATTTCAAGGCTAATCAAGACTTGGTTCTCCTTTGGTACCCTCTCTACTGTGATTTGTTCTCCCTAAGATGGGAGAGTATTTCTGTGGACTTCATTACCTTTACCTTCATAAATGTTGCAACACTAACCTTGCCATTACATTCTCCTTATTCTTGGTAAGGATAGAGGGTCTTGTTTAGTAACATCATTAAAAAGTGTGACTAGGTATCATTCTTCCTAAGCAACTTAGGTAACACAGGACAGAACCCATATTTTTCACTGTAAGCCTATAGTCAAAGAATAGGACAGAGGAGACATTACATCAGGAATACTGGGCATCCAGGTGGATGTAGTCCTGTTGGACAGAGGAAATCTCTGAAGCTTGCAGGCATGCTGTTGCACCTCCTAGAGCTCTCCAGCTGCACTGAAACAGTGGAGAAAAGGAAATCCAACAAAAAGTGATGGGAATGGCTGTGCTACAGGGAAAGGTAGAGGAGTATCATAAGAAAAATATATTCTGAGCCTTGTCTCAACCAACACAAGAAGCTAAGTGGCATAAACTGCCATCCAGCTGCCTACAGGGAATATGGGAAAAGCAGACTCATAGAGGTGGGAAATCACAGAGCACAGGTGGAAGGTCTCAATCCCAAGGCAGACAAATCATCCAGCTGTACCTGCTATCACAGCCTGCAGCATCACCTTGACATTTGCTTCAGCTGTACCATGTGAAGCCATAGACAGTCAAGAGACCATTTGCCGTTTCACATAACAAAGCATTTGTATTTGTGTTGTCCTCCAGGGTGCATGCTTTTAAACTTTCAGGTACCCAAACAACAGAACATGCATGCAGGTAATTATGCACTGGGAGTTACCACAGTGGTAAGAAAGTACTCAGTTCAGACACAGAATCACACCATTCTACACATGCAGACTCCTGAAGGAGTGCTTTTACAAAGCCTTTATTCCTAAAAAAATTAAACAAAATGTAAAGCAGCCATAAAATTTTCTTTTATACAGTAATTTATCCCAAATGTCTTGAGTCTGGCAACAAAAAAGATCAACTGCATCATTTTCCATACTGTATAATAAAGAACTTTAGTTTACAATGGCTGAAAGCATTTGCTTTTATCCAGTATAAACTTGTCAACTATCAGGATGCTTGTTCTTAAATCCTGAGATAAAGGTTAGAAGCTCCTGATCCACTGTCTTGTTTTATTTACTATTACATAAAAACTTCACTATCTGTCCAGAAATGATAGAACCAGCATGTCAGAAAAAAAAGAGTATTGACACAACTGGGAAAAAAGCAAAATCAATTCTCATCTATTCTCCTCCCCATTGGACTGGCAGTCAGAAAATCCAATATTCTAATCCTGGCCACTGAATCCCAGTTTCCCATATGAGAACATGGGCAATACTTCTTTTTAATACCTGGGATGCTACACCTGCTTAAGACTTAATTCCTGCTCCCAGAAGGAAAATTTCTGTGTTTTCAAAACTACAGATAACTCATGTTAGTCTTTGAGCCACGTGTAAGCAATAGTTGCATTGTATATGTGCACAGGAACGTAAAGAAATGAGCTGTTACACAGCCATGCACCCTGAACTGCTGCTGCAGGTATCACAGCAAAGCCGAAACTCTGTCCTCTTCATATAGACATTGCCATTGACATGTGGGAATCCTGAATCCTGTCTCTAAGCTCAGACCATGTGCCAGTTGGCACATCTGCAGCACTTCTCAGGGTGCCTTTTCGCATCTCCCTATGCAGTTATATAGCAAATCCATCAGACAAAGCACCAATTTAACACAGAAGTCCTACTTTTGCTCCCAATGTCACGAGTAAAGTACCTAGGGCTGCAGGGGCACCGGGCACAGGCCTTCTCTAGCTAACTTGGTACAACACCGTCATCTAGTGGAAGCCAACCTGGAGAGCAGGGAACTCGCTGTGCTGCTCCAGCACCGCAGAGCTACAGTGCAAAGTACGTGTATGAGGGGTGACAAGTGGCCACCACCTCTAACTAGTATCAGCTTGCTGCTTCTAACTTAAAAATCGTCGTGAATATCAAACAGCAATTCCGTGTTGTTTATTCTTTTTTATTCCTGTTCTCCCCATAAACCCATTTTGAAAAGGCTTCTAGAAAGAAATGTGTCTACTTCTGCCTTAACTGGAAGGTTCTTCAGAGCAACTGCTAGGTTTCTGTGATTCAACATGTTTAAGCACTTTGCAGTGCTGGGATGTTAGCACATTACAAATAGGCAGTTACCAAGCTTTGCTGGGCAGAACAGTCCTGTTCAGACAAAACGCTGCAGAAATACAACCTGATTTTGTATAAAGATGTTCAATGTGAAGCCGTTACAGTACTCTGAAATTCTTAAGGAGGTCTGTCTTCTCCATGGATGGCAAAGAGGAATATTAGAGCACCCACTTACAGGCGGTGCAATCATGTTGCTAGGATTCCTGTCAAGATTCCTTAAAAGGTTTAACACCACATCCAATTTCACCTCTTCAGCTTTCCAATTTGAGTGGCCCTCTTGAAAAATTTCCTAAGACACCTTCAGATTGCTCATTTCCCACAACTCAGCTGATCATAATGAAGAAGTTGCTGTTTGCTATGTTTGAAAGATTTGCGTGTGAGTGTCTCGTGGAGGCAAACCGAAATACAGAAGCAGTGCATGTCAAAGCCTAGCAATGGCTAAATAATTTGCTAAAAAGGGGGGGGAATTATTAGCAGAATGTGTCCAACTCTTTCCTTCTGGCTAGCTATAGTACTGCCCAGGATTGTCTTGATTGAAGAAAAAAATCATCATACCCTTTATCTGAGATACAAAGTTACTTTTACTCTGAAAACATAATGCAGTTTTTAAATGCCAGTTTCATTACACCGATTCCTCAAGCCAAGTTAAAATGGAGAGTATCTCAGAAGGAACATCACAAAAAACACAGCTTGCTTTCAGAATTAAGGTTTCTCCTATAAGCTTTACACAGCTTGTTTTAACAATGGAAGCTCAGGAGGATTTTGTGTTCGTCCCTCCTCTGCTTTTACCCCAGGGAAGGCAGCATTGCTAATAAAACCCACAAATATCAACCCTAAAAATAAATATCTGCTGTTGGTCTAGACGGCTCTGGCTCATGAAAGAATTTGATCTGGGTGGTAATTACACTTCACTTTCGATCCATATATGAATTCAGTACTGGCAAGACGTGTCAGACTTTTATCTTTCTATCCTCCCCTAATCCATCCATCAGCGTTTACAAAGCATTCATCATAGCAAAAACAATGAGGGAGACTGAAGTCCTTTGTTTATTCACACAGCAAACAGCACAGACAACAATAGTGGAAGCTGCTTCTTTACATTGCCCTGCTATTGTTCTTGCATCATGCCCAGAGAGAAGTGTGAGAAAGCATCCCTTTTATTCATCACCTTATGTTACAGGTCTGCCTACTAGATTCTTTTAAGGTCTCTCAGGGAAGGCAGAATGTATATACAAATATGTAACAAAAGGTATCATCTTTCCTTGAATGCCTAGCTTCTATTCTATCCTTAGACCACCACGACTTCACCACAGCTATTACATTACTAAAAAGAAGACTGAGAGGTATCAATTTTACAAGAGAATACTTGTCTGATGATACCACTACCAAGATTTGGTGAACACTCCATTTAAACATAAGAAAAAGTCAGTCCTTTTAGCACTCATCTCCTCTGCTACTCTAGAGACTGTTTATATGTTACCTCTTGGCCTTTGAAGAATCAGTATAGCAGCTTACTTGCTGGTAAGCAATTCTTTGTTCTTTCAGCTGATGGCCTTTTTAAAGTCCTGTTCAGAAGCTCCTGGTTTTAGTACAAAACCAATGACTATTCCAGCACCAGATACCGGAGAGGTATTTTTATGATGACTGGATTTCCCACTTTGATCATAATTTTGTCCTGTCTACATTCACTTTTCTAGCTTCTAATTAGCCAGCTGCCAGAAGATAAGGATTTTTTTTTTATACTTAAATCATTCTTTTCCTTTTTTCATTGTTTTTCTAGCTATTTCCACCATCACTATTATAAAAACAACTGAAAATGGTGTAAACCAATCTAAGTCTAAACCCTTCTTTGCCTCTCCAGAAAACTGGCTTCTTCTATAGATCTTCTAAAGATCTTCATTATCATCCTGCTCTGGCAGGGGGGTTGGACTAGATGATCTTTCTAGGTCCCTTCCAACCCCTGACATACTGTGATTCATTAATTTGACTTCAAGGAAAGCATTTCAAGGGAGGATTAGTATTACTCATTTGCCTGATGTCTTGGCAAGCAGTAACATGTATGGAGCAAAGACACAGGTCCTGCTATTGCCTTCAAGTTAGAGAAAAAGAGAGAGAAAGAAAAACAAAGGCATTGCTGTTTCAGAGTTAGAGGAATGAGCAATAGATATTTTGTGGGTTACATTAACCTGTATGGACACTTCTGATATATTCTTTGAATCCTGAGGTTTTCAGGAGGTCACTTGTTTCTTAAGCATCCATTTACAGAAAACTTAGAAAATGCATAGTGAGTGCTGGGTAAAGGAATCTCAATTCTCCTTCTACTCACTGTTGAAGACTGGATCACTTGTACAGTTTCAGGCTCTACTGTAAGGCTTTATACTGACATAAGGCATAATAGATTAAAAAAAAATCATGTCTATAGTTGTTCCAAAAAGCAAAGAAGAAAGTTTTCAGTCTCCAGGAAAACAAATCTTTGGGAAAAAGCTGAAGCTGAGAATGTCCACAGTTTTCAGTGGAGCTATACCAGTTCCTATCAATGTTCCTTACCTTTCATTTCCTTTTTTGTTTCAATGCTCCTTGCTGAACTCAACAGACTGAAAATGGAATCACGATGTGTGTGCTGACATGTCAGCTACCACATCAGCTACCCATTGCAGTTTGGGCTTTCAAGCACTACCAGAATATGCACGAGAACAATTAACAAAATTTAGCATGTTTAGGAGCCTTCTGACTAGACTTGAATACCACTGCTGTCTAGATTAGAGAAAGTGATAGCCTATAGACTTTAATCCACCTGTGGAATGAGTCTGTCCCACTCCCAAATGATTTTGTACCATAAGGTCTCTGGCTTCTGATCAGAGGTGGATATAGCTGTGGGAGCTAAAGCAGTTATTTCTCCCATCTGTTTACACCATTTTTATGCCAGAGTTCACTGGTCTCACAACAAGGAGGACTGAATAGTATATGTAGTCCTATGCAGCTACCATGCTGACAACAGTCAAATCTATCTGTAACCGTAAAGCTGATCCTTAATGTAACATTACATAGCTTAGAGGCCCCTCCAAAAATGCTATTACATTATTTGGCCAGAAAATTGACATCCGTGTCTAGATAATCCTAATTCCAGTTCACAATTGCTCCACTGGTACCTTAAGTAAATCACTTCACAGCCATACTTCAACTTTGCACATTAAAAATACTTATTGCCAAAGCATTTAAAAGAGAATTAGAAGGGAATCATGAAGGCTAGTTAGAATTTGTGTGCTGCTGAATCTGAGCAATATCCAAGGGATCCATGACTGCAGTGAATATCCAGTCCCTCTGAAGCTTTGTCATTGATTCAAGAGTGTCAGAATTTTATGTGTAGACTTGGTAACAACTACAGAGCAGCCCTGCTTGAGAACTCAGCCCTAGGCACGCTGAGACAGGAGTTAGGGAGTTTAGGAAGGGTTGTGTGGCTATGAATACAACACAGTGAGGCTTAATAATGCTATGAGCCATGCTATTAGAGTCTGAAACCAGAAGTTTCCAAGAACCTGGAAAACATGAGAATGTAAGAACAACCACACTGAGCCAGCTGACAGCTCCCTTTGGCCCAGTGCATTGTTTTCAACAGTAAGGTAAAGAGTATAAGAAACAGGGTGTGTGCATAGAGTAATTCTTCCCCAGGGACATCTGCCTACTCTCCAGCAATCAACAGTTTAGGACTGAGATACTACACTAAACCTATTGTGTTTAACTGTCATAAATGGGCATAACCTCCATAAATTGCCCTAGTCTCATGTTCAACCTACAAAAATTTGACCTCCACACAATCTTGTGGCAGTAACTTTCTAAATGTATTTAGGAGCTGCATGAAAGTGTGCTTCCCTTTTAGTAGCTGTAAACACAAATTTGCTCAGTGTCATCCAGCTACTGGCCTGATCAATGCTCATTCCTGCACAAAGTACTAGACTTCATTAAACACAACTTTGAAAGAAAACAAAAAAAAAGAGTGTTTTCAAGAGCAGGCAGTTATGTTGGGTATCACCCAAATTGCCTCCTCTAGCAATACTCCCTACCCAGTGTCTAGACAACAATATTCAGACAGGAATCTGAATGCCGGTAACTGTACTGGAATCTTAGGCGTGTAGATCATTACATACCACTAGCCATATCTTTCTCTGTGCTACATGCCACTGCTTTTAGAGCAATGGGACAGCATGCTGCAAAAAGCTATATTAAAATACTGTAATGGAGGGGCGAAAACCCTCCTTTACACACAATCACCTCAGTCTCTCCCCACCAGAGCTGTTATGTCTCGGAGACAAAAGCCAAAAGATAGCTGTACACACTGTGTTCACTCACAGCAACCCAGCAGATAAACAACAGCCATTTTGTCTGCAGAGTAAGAAAACCATGCAAGTGCATTGCTCATTGATGGCATCTCCAGCAGAGTGCAAAGGGTCACAGGACAAACCAAGGAAAAGCAGAATCTTCTGCAAATAGAGATTTCAGCATCTGCATAGCTCCCAGGAGTATTTCACATTCAGTATCTGTCTTTGAAGGTGAAACTTTCTATACTAGTCACTAAGGGAACAATTGCATCAAGTAAATTGGCTCCATTAAATCAACAAGGTCTGAAACATATGGGGACAAGCCAGTGGAATTTTTTTCTTCCAGAAATAAGCCACTTCTATCATGAAAATAATCTTAATGTTTGCTGACACTATAATTAAGAATTAAAGCTGCAGAAAAATGTGAGGTTTGCTAAAACACAATAGATAACTTTTATCCATGCAATATATGGCACCAAAATACTCAGTGTTCTGGGGTGGATAATTAATCAGTGTTCTCTTGCTAAAGCATTTTTTAATTGTCTATGATGGACTGTGTTGGAGGGGGATTACTGAGTTTTAACATGGAACGAGACCAGGAATCATGGGGAATATTTACATGAATAAAGATTGCATGATCAAGATCTTTGATCCATGAATTGCTATTCTGTAATCATCTGTAAAGCACCAGGGTTGCCCCTGGCACTGTATATATAATAATAAACTATTAGCAATAAATCATGTAATTAAATCTTCACTTCGAACATTCTTTTCATAATTCTTGCCTCAGATTTAAGTTCCCCCTTCAGACATATTAGGTCCTCATAATATCATTAAAGTTCCTACACTTCAGCTTTTAAAATTCCCCTAGGGATCTATTGTTTCTTTGTTTAACGTGCTTGAGCCAAAGGCCCCATTAAATACAATAGGGAAACTCCCAGACCTTTAAAAATTTTGCCACCAGAGACATTTCTTAAGAAACAGCACCATTTTTGTCATTCCATCATGTAACTATTGGAAAGTCTATTGATCAGAGAAGTTACATGAGAGAAAAAAAAGGAAATATACTGTCCTCCCTGCTAGATCATCAAGTCATTAAGACCAAAAGGCTAGCCAAAGCAGGATTGCTGCACAAATACAGTTTTCCTTCCTCCATTGCATCTGGTCATTCCCATATTAAGAATATTTTGTATTACAGTTGCTCTTTATGCTTTATCACCTTTGTAGATGCTTTCTGTTAGGACAAGGAAAAGACAAAGCCTCCCTGTAGTTCTTTGGTCTGGAAGGTAAGGAGATGGGCAGATGCTTACATTCAGCTAAACCCAAGCTGTACATTGTCCCCTACAGATTTGAATGGGATATCACATCTGAGACAGGAAGTTTTGCCAAAAAGAGTATAAATGTTGAGTATCACTAGCTTTTAAAAGTGAATTCCCACCCACCTTCAAATGGGCTTCTTAACAAACATAGAGACTTCACAGAGAGCAGGATAGAAGGATGAAGTCACTGTCAGCATGCTGAAGAAGCCAGAGTCTACCAGAGACAAACTTCATGGTGTGAACCCCTGTTGAAAATTATCTGACACTGCACTCTGTAATCCAGACAACCAGTGAATTCTGGTTTATTTTAGAGATGTTGTATTGTCTAGCTGCAAGGCTCTTCTCAACTGCTTGCCTCATTTCTCTAAAAAGCAAAATTCATTCAGAATTCAAGTCTCCTTGGTGAAGCCACAGAGAATAAGTGCGGTACTGTGGTTGATCAATTCAGCTTCAAGATTCAAAGAAGGCCCAGAGCTAAGTGGGGAGTTCACAACTGTGTAGAAGTGGACCCAAGGAATATGCAGGGTTACTGTGTAAAAGCCCAAGTCTAAAGTGAGAAGGTCTAGCATCAATCTGAGCAACATTATGCTAGTAAAGATGGTTCATCCACAGCTGAGTTGGTGGTTTCTCAATAAAAGAGCTTAGAATGAGGGTTAGTGTGAGCCACGGGTGAAATGGAAATTCCTTTGGCCTTGACTAATGCATTTTGAGTGACTCCTACTTAGGGTCAGATAATTACAACTTCTATTCTGTTAAACAGCTGAAAAACCAAACACAATCTGTGTTAGGCTGGAAAGTTCTACATTCCAGCGAACATGAGGGATGGTGAACATAGCCTCTGGGCCAAACAGCCCACGCAGAGCTTCACATCATTCAAGCTTTCATCTTCAGCACCCCAAGGTACAGCTCACAGAGACTATAAGGATCTCAACTTGCAGGACTCCATCTTGCTCCAACCTAATGCATATCACATGCTAGGGCCTGTACCCTTCATGAGCTATACTGTCACATCACAATCAAGGAGGCTACTATCTTGCTGTATCTTTAAGTACTTGGGGGTGTGGGGAGCTTAGTTTGGATTTCAAGTGGCTAAGGCCTAGGTGCAACTTATGCAACCAGCATGGTTCCCACAGGGCTGCATCTTCTTCAGAAGTTAGTGATTGACAGTGTACATATTACCCCCTCAGTTTGCTGATTCTTCATGAACTGTATTCTCATGCAATGTATGTCCTATGCTAATATTTCTAATATTTACAAGTCACTAAAAAAATACAAACCGAGTGTGTTTTCCTCCCATCTCACCAAAACCCAACGATACACAACCAAAATCATATAAAAATTGAGTATATGCTAAAGATGAAAAGACAACAAGTAATAAGGTCATCTGAAATTTCACATAAACAAGAGATTTTTTTCATGGTAGATAATTTACATCATATGACTCAGTGTTAAATAACAAGGACTGTTAGAAAAATGAAGCTTGAATAAATGCAGTTTTAGCTGTATCTCTGTAGTATCTTAACAAGACTTCATTGTATAACTCTAATGAAGAGATCTGGTAGCATAATCTACCTTCCCAGACTGCCAGTGGAAAGTTATTATTAATACAGATATAGTCTTGACTATTAAAAACGTTACAAAGTTCTCAAAACACCTGCAAAACAGCTAAGAACAGACTGAAACGTAGAGACAGAGTGTGCATGCCAAGAGTTTCAGTCAAGTCAGTTTACTGCTTAATGTAGATCAGAGCTACCAGTACAAAAGTCCTTATGCAAGTATCAATTGTGCTAAAGGCACAGAAGTTACTTAGCTGTGGTAAAAGAGTAAGAAAGGACTAGAATAAATTTGTAATTTCTCATTGTCAAATCTTGGCCTAAATGTCAGGATGACATCTCGTTTCTTAGCCTAGCATTCTATTGTCTTTTGAGTTACCTTTTGTTGACTTGAACTTTACAGCAGTATGATCAACCACTGTCAGCCCTCTGTAGAGAAAGAGATTGAGTTACTCAGTATAGATCCTTTATTAAGACTCACACTTAAAAATAACATCTTTTACTATTAAATTCATCTAGGAATCTTAAAACTGAAATGTATTTTCTACTAACATTGCTCACTTTTATTTGCATTATGTATTAAAGGAAACTAAATGTTATCCTGTAGGTTCAGTTTAACCCTTTTTCCAATACCTTCAGTATTGGCAGTACCAGCTTCTTCCATGTTACCAGTATAGTAGTGGAAACAATGATCCACGTACTCATGGCCCAGCCTGCATTACTGGGCTCTAAGGTAAAATTAACTGCCCAAGATTGAGTGAGACCCTTTACAGAAGACAGCAATGTACCCTACTTGCAGTTCTGCCATGCTCTCAGCATGAAATCCTTAACAAAACGCTTAACTGCAATATCCTGCTTTCTTTTCTTCAGATGAAAGAAATTAGACAATAATTTCTAGCCTCCTTTGTAAATGCTCCCAGATTTATGAATGAAGCATTCCTCCTTCCCTTGCTACTGCATTCCTGCAGTGGCTTTCTATCTGAAACAAAGGATGCTGGGTTAGAAGGGTAACTAATAAGCAACCTAAAACCAAAAGGAATCGAGCCCGAGGTCAGCACGACCTGCAGTAATTGCTTCTGCTGCCCTTAGATACACACTAAGGATTAGCAGTCACTCTACACAACTCCCTAGAACAGCAGAATAGTGTAAAAAAAAATGAAAAAAAGATAGAAGAGAATACAAAGCCTCCTGTCCCAAGCTTACTGCTTGAAAGACACAAAATACTGTTAACTCCTATCTTCAGAAGAATATTTATTCAGAGAAATTCTAGGAAGGAATTCCATGAAAGTTAACCCTTGTTTCTCTGGATGCTATTACTACAGGCAGAACTGCCAGATTTCTCAGAAATTCCTAGTCCTTAGAAGCAAACGTTCTGATTTAGTTTCTCACGTAACCATCCAGCCCAGAAACACCAGAGCCAAACTGAACAGTTATGCAACAGAGCTCTGTGCAAGAGAAAAAATTGCTCAAGGCAAATTGGCTGCTTACATCATGTATTTTCATGCTCTGTTTACAACGTCTCTGTGTAGGAATCACACAGCTCTGCCATATTAGATGTAAGTTAAAAAAACAACTTATCTGCACATTCAAATTTCAGTTGGAGATAGTCTTTTAGATGTCACGTTTGGCTGAGGGGGGGTTCATTTGTGTTTTCAAATATATAAATCTTTAACAGGCTAAGTATTAATAAGTGTGGTTATCTTCCATATATATCCTGTTAATTCTTTTTTGAGACCACAATTCCCACACCATATTCAGTTCTTCTGAACCCTCTTGTATATATTCCTGCTTTGCATCAGTACTAACAAGCTAAAGATGGGACTCTGAAACCTCCACTCTATGCTAAGGAGACTCCTAACATTACTTCAAACAGTAGTTTAATGAGTATTTTTCCTCAATTTCAGTGCCAGCTTAAGCAGGTCCTGCTCCTTGAAGTGACCAGAGAATTGTTTAGAGGTACACACCATCTTCTACCTGTGTCAGTTCCTCAAGCTGCTCAGACACTGCAAACAATTCCTCCTTAAGCTCTGCAAGACCTTCTATCAGCAAGCACTGAACAAAACTTTAAAATTCCTGGAAGTTCTCCCTCATCCATCATACAGACTTGCAGCTGTCAGCTACGCACACAAGAGATGAGAACTCAAGCCCTGCACTAACATTTCCTCCAAGACTAGAATATTCCTGAGCAGACCCATGCAGGAAGAAGAGGGTTCATCTCCAGCTAGAAGAAGAAAATACTATGTATATGCACATACATATTACATCTCCAGACACCGAAAATTTTGGAGCCAGACACAAAAGTTTTTGAACTTTTTGATATTTCAGAGATTTGTTTGATACGACAGATGACGTCCACCAATGCTAACTTTACTGACACATCTCCTATGAGA
This sequence comes from Bucco capensis, assembly GCA_013396975.1. Classification (NCBI taxonomy): domain Eukaryota; kingdom Metazoa; phylum Chordata; class Aves; order Piciformes; family Bucconidae; genus Bucco; species Bucco capensis. The sequence goes on from VWZO01004367.1 coordinate 622,306, forward strand.
CCAAGGCAAGGTCTACAGAAGGTTCATCAACATGTAGATGTTTAAGTGTTCGTTGATGTTTAAGATTGCTTTTTTCTAAAAAAAAAAACAACAAAACCACAAAAAACCAAAACAACAACCCCAATGCTATTTAGAGGAGAAAACAATAGAAATGAAAAAAGAAGTCACAATAAAGATCATACTAGATTATATCCTTGAAGCTGACAATTTAACTAGCTAGGGGCTACACAACAGAAGGAAAATGCAAGACAGATTTAGTCAGTGTTCTTGTTTGCATCCTTAACATTTACTTTTTGGTGGTCAAATGAGTCACTGGTATTTAACCAGATGTATAGCTCATAACCTTTTCAAAAAAAGAAATCAAAATCATTAGAGACAGAAATGTACTGAAAGAATCCAGGTGATAGATAAGGCACTGCATTAAGAACCAGTAGATCACAGTTGTGTGACAATACTTCTTTGTGTGACTGTGTCCTCTGCACAGCTATGCCAAAGAACAGTGCTCACCCTCTTTTCAGAGCTGTGTATCACAACTGGTACCAGAAAGATAAGAGTAAGAAGAAATGCCTCTCCAGGAAGCTTCCTCCCAGAGAAGTCAGAACCTTTCATAAGAATGAAACCTTGAAGGAAAAGCCTGTGCTTCACAGATAGAATCATACTAATACAGAAACAACTCTGAATATTTGAATTACACCAACAGACAGAAATAACAATCAAAAGGATTAGTATAAAAATTGTTAAAGAGTTGTATTCAACTTAACTATGGTGTAGTCTCCTGGGTAGCAGCTGAGCTTTGGATTTTGTGCCTTTTATAAACAGCACCTCAGTCAACAAGAATTTAGCTTGGAGGAATGCATTACAAATGTAGAACAAATCAAATTAGCTCTCAGATGTTATCTGTTGATATCTCATTTCTTCCTCAGATTTCTGCTAACCACTGGAATGCAACATCTGGGTAGTTGGGGGAAGCAACTGTTTTGCTAAAAAGTACTAAATATAGGTGCCGTAAAACAAATTACAACACACTGCTTCACCACACCACCTACAGCAGAGGCTGAACTAGCAACAGCTAACCTGCTGCAAAAAAAAAAAGATAATTAGTTCTACCTAGCCTGTCACCTTTACAGCATAAAAATCCAACTTAATCAGAGTGATTATATGCTAAGGATGAATAGCAAAGTTAACCATCTGTTGCAAAGACTATTTAAAATAAATAAGTATTTGGATCACCATTTACTTGTTTCAAATTTTTTCCTGCCACTGAAATGTGAAGGCTCTGGAAGAGTTTTGAAATGCATTCAATGATGACAACCATGAGCTCCATACTTGATGTTCTACATACTTAAATTTAGAGCAGCATACTTTGTACTTTTTAGAAGGAAAAAGTTTGCTTTCATGAAAGTTCTTTGTGATTTCTCTAGAACAGACTGGGGAAGGGATTACGTGATTCCCTGATTCATGTTAAGTAACAGGACAAGCTTCAGGGATATACACACTTGATGCAATGATTTACATAGAACTAGAGGTTTTACTACCCACGAGTTTAGCAGATTCAAGAACAACTCAAAATGCACTGTAGCAGAACTGCCACAACCGAGAGTTGTATTAGGTAAGTGACCAAACTAATCAGATAATAAACTGTCTTGTTGCTAGCAAGGGGTTTTGCAGCCTCCTTACCAACAAAGATGATAACTTTTCTGTGCAACAGCTGAGTGCTGTGAGAAAGGAACAGGACTAAGGTGCCTACAAGACTGAAGTCTCCTTTAGAGACAAAAATTGATCCACTATTACAGTTTAAGGCACTGAGACTTTCACCTGTCAAACAACTTAAAGACAAGGGTGAGACTTCCTTGCTCAAATCATTTCCAAACCAGCTAGAATACTAGATCATCTACTGCAGAGAGCTGCTATGTATTGACATGGGCTTTGAGTGACATGAGGCAACACAATGTGATCAAAGAGCATTATCTTTAGCCGGCACAGATGCATAAAGCATAGGTCTTTATCAGACAATTAAAAAATGGTTCTAAAGTCCTAGAGCAATTTTCATCATTAAATCCAAACAGAAACCAGAACTGCATCAATTACCTGAGGTATTAAAGATATTTTATGATTTAAATACATAAACACAGATTAGGCTTACTGGAATTTCTGGAACTATACCATTTTTCAAGAACTATCTTATGTTCCCACATGAATACTTTATCTCCACAAATAAGAAAATATATCTTTTCCATTTTAGGTTTATACTCTTCCTTACTTTCAGAATACAAAAATTTATAAGACTAAGGAACATTCTACATGGTCTGGATGAAATAACATCCTGCTAATTCACAAAAATATCCTTACACTGGAATATTCTAGTCTCTTTCAAAGATTGACTTACTCAAGGTGCATATGGAAATCTCCATGTTATATAGAGGAAAACATTGCTAAACCTCCTTTCACATTCAGTCATTACCCAAATCTTTCGGAGGTTTATGCAATGTCTTCTGCAATCATTTGTGCACCCACGCAGACAGTCAGCATGCCTATTCCCTTGCTGTTGCGGTCAGTCACATCATAAATTGATCAAATACCATTGTAAAACTAAATAGGCTTTCTGGCCTAAGTTTCCAAAAGTTGGGAGTGGGCCTTTCTTCCATTCAAACTAATTTGGGTAACAATGAAAAAAATTCACTCATAAACAGGGTTTCTGACTACATCTTTTTCCGTCAGTGGCTCTTGCTTTCCACTCCAACCCACATCATCTATTCTCTTACTTCCACCCATTCTTCCCCCCACCCCCACAGGAGAGGCTGGCTTGGGCACTGCTTCCATTTTCTGTAAAACTTTATTTTTCTTTCCCATTCTCTTTTAGTATATGAAAGTAGCTTCCTGTTTAGAAACATGGGAGTCATACACCCTCAGTAATGATGTATTCAGCCTATCAATGATCCTGGAATTAATGTCTTAAGGCTTAATAAGTCTGATGGGATTTTCTGTACACGTCATCATCAGTCCAAAAAACAATGCACAATGTTTGTCATCTTGCACTGAATCAGGTCCCTTCCCAGTGCTAGTTCTAATAAGAATGCCAAGGGCTTACATGGTTCTTTCTCTTAAATATTCAAAATTCACCAACAGGTGACAATGGTGTTGCAAAACTCCCAGTATGATCAAGTGCTATGCTACTCTAACCCTGAGTCCCTGCAGGAGTCTGCCATTGCTCGTGCTGCTGAGGTCTTACTATAACTTATTATCCAAATCTTGGGCTTGTCCTGTGCTAGAGAATAGGAATGAAACAAAATGTAATCTCTGTTCAACTTTAAAAACAAAAAAACCCAAACCTTACATGACCTAGAACAAAAATTCTATCTTGTTCAGATATACAGACTGGCTCAATATCTATTTCTGTGAGTTCAAAAACAGCAGCAGTGTTGGTGACTTGAAATAAGCTGATATATTTGTCACTTTGGGAGTTTACTGTGCACACATTCATAAGTGCAGGCTGCTCCCCCTGGTGAATTTTAACTACAATGAAGTTCTCCATTGAAGTTACTGGAGAGTCACACAACTAGCACTTGAATCAGTGGGTGCAGAAGCAACCTTGCATACCACACACAACCATGTGCTTTTCTTCTCCAAAGCAGTGCTTAGTAGCAAAGTGGTTAACCAGAGTTTATTCTAAACAGCATAATTCTTCAGCTGATGCTACTAGCAAAGCTTTTAGTCTGGAGTTCATACATTTTAAAACCTTACATTGCAAGGCACACATACTGTTTAACTCCTTTGGGGGCTTGGTCTATGCCTACAGAAACATCAAAACATATTTTGATCTTTACTTATGGGTGAGCAGCCAGTTAATTTAAAACTGTCAGCAAGCACCACCCTAATTAAAAACAAGTGACTAATTTTACAACTACAGGGCCTGTTGACACAGGCTGCATACATCAGTCAAGCAAAACCAAACGAATTTGAATTGAGGAAATGCAGCACCATCTAGTGTCTAGCTCTGGAGAACTCACTTCAAAGTGGAGGGTCAGTAAAAGTACAAAAAGGAATGCAGCTGGTTTCACCAAAAGAGATTAAATGGAAAAATCTCTTTGCAAGCTGGAAAAGAGAAAACTGAAGGACAATTAGGAGTAGTAAAGTTGGAAAGGTAAGTATACGCTATCTCTGATTATCACCAGGCCAATGCTGTCCGTTACACATATGAAAGTGACAGGTAGCAAGTTCAAAACCAAGTCTAAACCAGACAAAGCCAAAACTAGAAGTATTTCTTCAGAGAATAAATATTCAGTCTGTAATATACCATAACAATACCTAGCAAGGGGCTTACCAGACTCCTAAACAGATGTAGACTAATTAATGGAAGAGAAATCCCTTGGGTTCTGTAAAACATACTCTTTTCCAGATGTGCAGATCCCTGGGAACTGGCGGAGTAACACTGTGTCCACCTATTCTTACTCTCCACCTAAACATTTATTTTGGGCTCCTAGAGTGGTAGGAGATAACAGACTAAAAAAGATCTCAGAGCACTCATGCTTTTGCCCCTCACAGCAAGGGAACAGCTGCAGCACTGCCAGCTCTCTTCCAACACCAAGGGCTGTGTATACATGGAACAGGAGCTGATGATTGCTGGCGTAACTCTTGTAGAGACAGCATGCTAGGAAACACAGAAAATTGACTTCATCCTAGTCCAGACCAACTTCAAGAAAGGATGGTACAGTGAGGGAAGTATGCCAGAATGCTGCCGCATACCTGTTTTTCATTCAAATGATGTTGTAGTAGCAAGTTGTTTCCTTCTTTCATTTGCATACAAAGTGCCTATATAGAAAAGCATCATGCAGGTTTAAGATAACAAATTCTTGCATGTATGTACAAGTGAAGCAATTTGTCCTTTCTAGAAGAAAGTGCAAGGAATATAGCAGCAAGTCTCACTACTAACACTAATCATCAGCAATAGCTTCACTATTTCATCTTCAGCTGTCAGTCTGACTGTCCTCACTCTAGAGGACACTGCATGAGAACAGATGTCTCTTAGAAGCCAGAGCAGATTTATGCATTAGTTTGTGCTTTCCTTAGTTCAAAGACCACGAATCTTCTGAGTGCATATGTTTTACTGCCAAAAAAGCTGGTATTCCTTTAAGAAGAATCTGGCTTGGAGTTTACCAAGGCAGGGCTTGCATTCCACACCACCATCACAAGCTTTGGACATAAGTTACAGAGATTTTAACTGTAGGGGAAAGAGCCAGAGAAAGCTGCTTTTGCTAATTTTACAGAGCATGCCTAGGAACCTAAATAAATTAAGTTTATTAAGTCACAAGTCAAGCTCTGTAGGAAACGTCCCAGTGTAGGCCTACATCTCTCTCATGTCTTCAGACATACTTATTAAAACGTTTCATAGCATAAGTGCTTTTTATTTTTGCAAGAATTGCAAACTGTGAGTCTAAGAAAGTATATATTAGAGCTTTTTTAGTGTTCTAGCTTACCTTTGCTGTAGAGAACTAAAGAACATCTTAAACATTCAGCAGAATTTTATATATTCAAGAACTGAAACAGGCTACAGACAGTGAGAGATGAATGCATGCAGTAGGCAACTCGACAGTATGCAAGGCAACAACTTCAATCTATACTTAAGGCCTTACAAACCATAGCTCTGTTAGCAAAGCCACAATAAAAACGTCATCTTTACATATTTTAAGTGGAAGATGCATAGATATACACACATGCTATTTCCCTGCTACAAGGATATGGATGAAGAATTTGAACACAAAAAAAGCCATAAATTAAAGTTGCAGATTCATGTAGTACTGTTCCCCTCCAAGTATCAACCTGCAAGACTCAGGTAAGGACAGAAACTAACACAGCACAGACAGAAGCTACTACTTTCTCAGAAAGTGAGGCTACCTACTGCAACCTAACATAGCACTAGCTCTATAGAAGAACAGAAGAATAATCTCTTCAACACAAAATTAAGACAAATCAAATCTGAAAGATAAACCGAATTTATTTAAAACAAAAAATTAAGACAGTGCTATTGCCAAGATTGGAAAAAAAAAAAGGATTCATTTACTGATACAACAAGACCATCAATTTACAGCAGTTATTCCAATTCTGAGAAGATGTGGTTGGGTTTACACTGCTGCAATTGACTACATGTACTTTCCGCAAGCCGAACTATTTCTTTTCAGAAGGGGAGGGAAGAGGAACAGACCAAAGCATTCTATAAAAAAAACATGTACAGAATTTCGAGACACATGATCAAAACACAAACCATTGTCCAAAAGTCTGAAACTTTCCAACAAGGTTCAATCCTTTGTTGCTTCAACCAACCCTCAACGGGGGAGCTACAAGCACAACGCCATCACCTCTGACAAAGAGCATCGGAATATTCCTTTTGGTAGACTATAAAGAAGGAAAGAAAAGTTTACATTTACAAAAGTGTAATTTACAAAAGGTATCTTCCAAGCATATAACCTAATTTAACATAACAAAACACCAGAAACAACTCCAAGAAATAGAAGCTCAAACATGCAATGTTCTGACATGCTGAAGAGATCAATGCAACTAACAGCAAGTCTTTGGATGTCCTTTTTACTTTCACAACAATTTCCCCAATAGTTTTTGGTTCAAAAAACACTGAGTAATGAACTACTTTGACAATACCATATAGTTTAGTTTAAAAAAAGTTTTCTATGGGGATAAATATATGAAGTCCTTACTTTATAAATCTCTTCATAGGTTTCTTCATCAATCTCTATTGTAGTTACAGTTTCTTCCACATCACCCAAAATCATGTTTAAATGCTGATCATATGCCTGTAGGAATGAAGTTAGTTTACTATTTCTTCTAAAATTGAAGCATGAGCTTATTAAAATGAAAATTTTAGCAAGACTTTAAGAAATAGTTTATCCTGAATTTGACCAAAACATGCCACTATATCAGTATCAGTTAGTTTTAATTCCAAACAAATGTCAACAAATCAGTAGTCAGCACCGTAACAAAAACAAACAAACAAAAAAAGGAAGACATTTATACCCTAGGAAATAGCTCTGAAACATTCAGTGAGACCAGCTACATATTCTTTGTTGCCAGTCCAACCTCTTGGAATTGATTCTCTAGGGCCAACTTAAAGGATATGAATGCTGTAATTCATTCAATTCCACAAAAACTTAAAAGTCAGCATGTTTCAAAAACCTTAAAAAAGCATGTTGCAAACCACACATGTGCCTCAAGGATCTCTCATCTTTGTGTTCCCAAAGGAGTTGATGCCCATTGCACAGGGGCAACTTGTTCTCTTCCCCAACACAATACAGAACTCAGTACTTGGGAAGTACTGCACTGACAATATGACATACAGACTGTATGACTGACAACAAAAAGCATTTACCAGCAGACAAAATACTGAATAAATTTTTCCACTAATCATATTATACTTTCGATAAGAGAAAAGGGTCCGTCCTTTTTTACTAAGATGATCTTTAAAGTAACTTCTCTAACAGCTTCCATGCTTTTAACCATGAGATGCAACTACTTGTTTTTTTTTAAACTAATTTTTTAAACAATCAGTGGAATATTACAGGTCAGTCTGAATAACAGACAGTTATACAAGAAAAAAGGCTGCCTAGTGCTTAGCTGAATGAGCATGGTGGTGCTCCAAAAGTTTTACTTACATGGAGTCTGCCTCTAAGCTCTCTGTCATTCCTCATTTTGACATAGATTCGTTCATCTAGACTGAGTCTGATGAGATCAAGTGGCTCCTCTACAGTATTTGTTGTTTGTTGCTAAAAGAAATGAAATTAAGAGTTATTTGTACAGATGAAGCCTGTAAACTTTTCCATTCCTCAGTGTTTGTGACACACAGAAAACAAAAACAGGTAAAAACACAGATGTAGATATTCCAGATCATTCCTTCATACCCTGTTGAACCTGAGCGCAGCTGGTATTAACACTCTACAGATGTTCACCAACTTGAGTAAAATGAGTTAAAAGACTTCAGTTTGCAGCAAATCACACCTCACACACACTGTTAAATCAACTATATTCCTTACCAGCAACCACTGTCCATTCTGCAGCAGAAAGTCTACTTCACATTAACCAGCACCACACCTGTGCCAGCTTATGGCTCAGGCTAGAAAAGCCAAACACACACTGACACCTTGACGAGCACACACCATTAGCTGGGTAACATGCACTACTCCTTGAGGCCTAGCTTAACAACACTGAAGCCATGCCAGGCCTCAAAGCAAGCCAGAAACCTGAACTCACAGCAAGCCGAGGTCTCTTTTTTGTGATAAATGTGTACTTTCAGGATCACAGCTAAAACGTGTGTGCATCTTTATGTAAAGCTGGCAGCATGTTACCAATTTCCTTCTTTGTGAAGCAGAACCGAGGGCATTTTCCTCAATAACCTTCCTCCATTTCCATCCTCCACAGTCCTTGAGGGAGACGCGCTGAAGCAAGCTTTGCCCGCGCTACTGACAACCCCGGGCAGCACAGGAACCGAGGGGGGCTGCGCCTCACGAAGGCTGCTCAAGCCGGGGGGCTCTGCCAGGAGGTTCGTCCAGCCGTAGCTGGGCAGCCGGAAACCTGCCTCCATCCTATGCCCCTCTAGCCGCGGAGGCTTCCCCAGGCCCGGCCACAGGGAGAAGGCCTCACACCCTAAGGGAAGCTGACAGTCGCTCACCTGGTCCACCTCATCCGCCATCTTTCAAACCGCTTCCCGCGCTCTCCCGCGATACTTTGTTGTCCTTCCCCTTCCCTTCGAACGGGGGCGGGGCGAGGTGGGGGCGGTCTGGGGGCATTGCGGCGGGGGTCGGGGGCTGCCTGCGGCCGGGGACCGCCATGGCCAGGAAGCGCAAAGCATCGCCCCGGCCAGCGGCTGCCAGCAAGAGGCGCTCCGGGCGACTAGGGGCGTCGCGGGGCGAGCCCGAGGAGGAGAAGGGTTAGTCCGGGTGGGAGGCCGTGGCGGGCCGAGCAGAGCGCTGCGCCATCGCCGGGGCTTGGGGCTGCTCCAGGCCCCTGGAGGGGAGGGTTGGGGAGCAGCGGCTGTCATCGCCCTTGGCGCAGAGCTGGATCGCAGCGGCGCCCGCGAGGGAAAACGCCGTTTCCTCAGGCTGGAGGCGTGGACAAACTGTTCTCCACGGTGCCAGAGGACAGGACAGTTGACGCACAGAAATTGGGGGGATTAAATCCATATATGAAATGAGCCCCACACGCCCTCTGGAAGCACTGACAGAGGCTGAAAGTCAGGCACTGAGCGACCCAGTGACGGTTTGCCTCACCTCAGCCGTGGCGGGCTGTGGCATGCGGGTACGTGCCCCAGAGGTGCCCTGAAAAAAGTTCTCCAGAACAGCTTCACAGAATAATAATTTCTGAAAGGCAAGTGTGATGCCTTATTATTATTTTTAGTAGTAGTAGTAGTAGCAGGGTTATAGGAATCTTTATGTACTTCTTGTGCAGGACATTGTTGTGAGGTTTTACCTTAAACAGGTCCCATTGTTCAATTATTACTGATTTATTCAAAAACAGTTACATTGTCGTCATTGTTACTGCTTAGTTTCTTCTGTAGCTGGCTCTGTTGAAGTCCAAGGAGGTTTCTGATTGCAATGGAGATGAAACTTTGTCCTTTAACAGATCTTCCTCTCTTCTGTTCCATGCAGATGATTTTGAAGAGAAAAAGCCCTGTATAAAGGAGAACAACTCAAAAGTTCTGGCTAGGAAGAAGGAAGAAGATAGTGACAGTGGAGTTTCCAACTCAACAAATAAGCCATCAGAACAAAAAGGGTCAAGTTCACTAGTAAAGGAAAACAAAAAAAATACTAGAAATAAAGGAAATCATAACAAAGAGGAAATGTGCAGGTAAGTTTACTTATTCAAGACTATAGGAGATTTTTCTTCATGTTACTTGTTTAGGGCCCAGTTATGTGCATGTGAGCAGTTTATTTTGGGCTATCAATCCAATTTATTCATTGCAAAGTCAGTCCTGTGGGAGATAGTCTATATGGGAAGCAAATACATATGTGAGCCTTTTCAAATTCAATGGTTTAAATACAAAATTTTATTTGATTTGTTACAGTTTTTACATGGGACTAGGGAGGTATTACGGAATCCAGCATAAGTAGAAATGTTGGCCTGAGATTTGGGGTTAAAATGGTGAGCAGAAATCTTTAAACATATCATTCTGTGGTAGTTTTTGGACTGCAAATATGATATCAGCACAGCACAATGTGCTACAGCAAATGAGTCAATAAAAAGAAGTAAAACTGATCGGTCGCATTTCACTGGCCTGCCAGAGCCTCAGATATTACTGTAGTGAAACAGGAAAAAATTGCAATTTCAGTACACTTTGAATATTCAGTAAGAACAAATAATTCAGTGAACCATTTCTCCAAGGACTCATTTGTACAAGCTGTTCTAAAGATTGATGTAGGTTCAGGCATCTTCCTTTCTGAACACCCTTGCAGAAGCAGAACCTAAGTTTGCACTGAAAGTTTTTGTTGAGCCCATGGTTATTATAGCAAAGATGGTTTGCTTTACAGAGAAGGATTGTCAAATACTCGGTCTGTTGTTACTGGTGCAGAGGTCATGCATCATGTATTTTCCTATTTTTAGTGTGTTCTTTATTTTTCTTAAATAAACAAGCACCTACATTTCCTGATGCTAAAGCTATTTTGATAATTTGACCAGTGTCTCTCTGAAGTCCCCTCAGAAGGAGATAAAGTTGAAGAGAGAATCTCCTATTAAAAAAGAGATGGACGAAGAGAATACTGATGATGATGAAAGTGAAGATGAATGGGAGGATGTGGAAGGTAGCAATTGCATGTCTTTTTTGTTTTGTTTTGTTTTTCTATTTGTAATTTGATTTTTGAGCCATTTATCATTTGGATTAATGTAAGTGTATATACTTTGTATATCTGAAGTGTGTTCCATGTGCACATCTGTATCTTTAAAAGCTCATATACCATAAAGTTTTTAGAATGGCTTTGAAGTAGAAAAAAGTTAGCCAATTACTGACCAAGGTAGTGCCTTGAATTTGAATGTGTTGGCTTATGTTAAAATTATGCTATCATGCCCAAAGCATTTGTCAGCTATTCCATGTTTGCTTGTCACTTAGTAATATTTTATTTTTCCAGAACTCCAGGAACCTGCCATAGATAAGTTAGAAGAAGCTGCTGAACTTTCAGCAGTGGCACTGCCAAGCAAACCTGTCGAGATAGAGATTGAAACCCCTGAGCAGATGAAGAAAAGACAGAGGAGGTATGAATGGGGAAGCAGTGGAGAGTTGCTAAATATTGAAGTTAAAAGCATACTGTCTTGGCTGTCACTGACTTGCTCTGTTCTGGCTGGAAATCTTCATTCTATGTAGAAGGTTGAATTAGAATGATGTGAGGTCATGGGCTGGAGAACAGTTTACACACTGACAGTTATACCAGAAATTATCAGTGGAAGTTGGTGGGAATAGAGGCTTTACAGTTTCCTTGAAAATTAAGTGTGTAACTTCATTGTGCTTTAATACCTACATTTCCAAGCCAGGGAGCACAGTAGGTCTCTTCAAGGAGATCTGTGGGTGAATGGCATTGTTCTGCTGTAAATATCTTAACAGCTAAAGTGGAAGCCTCTTACTGCCATACCTGAAATGTGAAGAGGTAGGCCAGATGAATGCCCTGGCATCTGGGAGTGTTAAACCAAGGAAGGCTTTTTTTGTGTGGTGGCTGGAGGCCTGTTGATGTCTTGTGCTGTTCCAGGGTGAGCACTGACCCAGGACAGCCCTTCATAACTCTATTGGGTTTGGCTAAACCCAGTACAATAACAAAGCAATCAGAGTATCTGTTTCCACTAAGTTGAAAGACTTCATTAATGAAGAGAGAAACATTTTTCTAGGAATCTGACTGGAATGCTAGCACTAATCTAAAACAGACAGTGAATTGTAAGCTTAATAGAGAGCTGTCCAATGCTGTCTGGTAGGAAACTATAGGCATATAAAGTTAGATAGAGTTTAGTCCATCTGAATATACCCAAGCCCTCAGTGGTCAGGTATGTGGAGTTGAAAGTTTATCAGGACTATACACATAGCCAGTAACTAAGTGTGCACAGAAGATTCCCTGGGATGGATTCTCTTTGTGAACTGATCCAGTGAGAAATCTAGAAAGGTAGGTCCATACTAAACCCACCCCATCCATTTCTTTTGTAATCTTATGCAGAGAGAAAATGAAAGCTGAGTTTGAGATGTATCTTCGGAGATTGATGAAACGTTTCAGCAAGGAGGTTCGTGAGGACACACATAAGGTACTGGTCACAGAGAAACTTGGCAGAGAAAACATTGGGCATAAAGATGTCTGAACTGATTAGTAATGAAGAAGGAACTTCTGGGCAAATAATTCAGGGCCATAGCTAGAAATGAAAAATAAAAAGGCTGTAGTCCTGTCAAATGCTCATTAGACTTCTTCTAAACTGTAATTTAGAAACATCAGTGACTGCATTAATAAAATTCTAAATCAAAACAGGTTTGAGTAGGGTGTATATTTCTCCACTGAGTGTGTATCTGCTCATTCTGTCAGGGTTAAACTGTCAGTTTTGTAGAGCAGAAGACAATGACAGGGACTTCCAGGCTTTACTGTCTTCTGGTGGTAAGCCAAAGACAGACCTGTGTCCACCCCTGTGTATGCTTGGAAAGCTTCATTGTTGCCTGCCTCTGTTAAGAGGAGCTCTAAAGCCTTTGTAATCTATACCATGGACAATAGTTCCAGCAAAGAAAATGTCTTGTGAACTCACTGTAGATACTTCTTTCTCTCAGGTTCACCTCTTGTGTTTATTAGCAAATGGTTTCTACAGAAACAGGATCTGCAGCCAGCCAGATCTTCATGCCATTGGTCTATCCATCATCCCCACCCACTTCACAAAAGTGCCTGCAGGCCAAGTGGACTTTAACTACCTTTCCAACTTGATGAAATGGTAAAACTTTCTCTGTCATGCTGCCACATAGAATGTAGAGCCAGTGTTCAGGGGAAGGGGTAAATGTAATTACCAATTTTCAGTGGTTTTTCTGAGAGTGTCATTTTTACAGAAGGAAAGGGTTAACTATGAAGTTCAAGGATATAGTCACAAACACTAGACAATAAGTGGGTTTCTCATCTTTCAGGTTTGTTGGAACCTTCACTGTCAATGATGAGCTTTCCACTGAAAAAGGAGAGTCTCTTCAGTCAACCTTGGAGAGGCGCTTTGCTATCTATGCTGCACAAAGTGATGAAGAGCTGGTTCATGTAAGTACCTGCGAAGTGCAGGGCTGGTTGCTGAGTTTGGGTGCTAGATCAGTGCTGTAGCACTGTCAGGTGATACATAAAGTGCTGTTTGAGGGATGGATTTGGAGAAAACAAATAGATTACATGGGTGATTCTGTGGCTTTTTCTTTCTGTTGTATTTTTACCTGGAGTCCTTCTGTGATTAAATTGTTCAGTTTTTACTGTGCCTAGCTGGAGCCTCTAGTTCTGGTTGGCATCCCTGTCTATTCAGTGTTCTGCAGTGGATAGTTTTATGTATAATGTATAGAGATACTTGTTCCTAAGCATGTTTGGCTTCTTTATATTGCTTTAGCAATATAGATAAAAGAAAACCAGCCTAATAGGTTTCTTTCAAAGTACTAATTTGAGTGAGGAGCTTCTTGGGCTTACTTACAGCCAGAGAAACTCTTTACAGATCTCTGAGTTAAAGGTTGGTAGTTTGTTACTGTGAGTCGCCAGTGAAGACCAAAGGAATTGAGCTTTGATTTAGAGCAGCCTGAGGCCAAGGCTTTAAAATGATTTCGACTCTACAGTCATTTTGTGGTGGAATTGGATTAAGGGAAGAAGTGGAGTCAGTTGCTTCAAGTCACATAAAAATTTTGGTAAAACAGCCAAGGGAGGGGGAAACACAGGAGATCAAATTGACAGGGACCATTTGAAAGAGCAGAAACAAGCTCCTGCTTTGCCAGTGCATGGCTTGCAGCTCTGCCTCTTGCCGATAAAGTGGGATGTTGCATGCATCTCTGCTGAAACGTGGGAAGCAGTTGTTGTGGCTGTGCAACCTTGCTGTGGAAATGCAGAGATGTCGCTTCCAAGGACAGGAGGAAACAATAAAGCAAGCCTTGCTTAGGCAGCTTCAGCTGAGTCCCATGCAGGAAGGCAGTTGCCAGGTCACAGCTGCTAGCCACTCAGTTGTGACTGTAATGACATCCTCTTAATGGCTGGTGTTTCTGCTGGCTTCAGCTGATGGTATGTGGGTTGGCTTTGGACACATTTGGGAGGCAGGATTTAGAGTTATTTGGTTTTCCTCAAAAGTGACTGACTGATAGAGTAGATGGGATCTGGGTGACTTCGTGCATCTGCTCTGGCAGGAGAGTCATTTAACCTCTTTAGGAATTGGTTCCTCATCTGTCAGGTAACAGCAGTAACCCTGTCACAGAAGTACCATAAATGAGAGCCAGGGAATACTGTGGTGCTTTAATACTGTAGTAGCTGGGCTACCGACACATCTGTGTCAGTGTATACAGCACTGGGTAAAAGGTAGGAATGAAAATTATTTGTGACAGAATCTATATTATAAAAGAGTTTCAAGAAGTTTTTTTAATATAGCTTGAAAAAAAGGTTAAACATGCTTTATTTTTCCTTCTGCAGATATGTTTAATTATTCTGCGAGCATTACAGCTGCTGTGTCGCCTTGTGCTCTCTTTTCAGCCTGTTCCTCTCAAGCAGACAAAAGCAAAGGTAATTTTTGTTGGGTGTGTGGCATAAGGAATAGGATGTTGGTTTAGAGAGTAGGATTGAAAAAACTTGCTGGTTCTTGCAGCTTGAAGTGAATCACTTGCTGCATGAACCAGGGTGATGACAATGTTCTGTTAACAGTGCAGAAAATGCAAACCCTTAATTTTCAGGTTTCTCCTTTAAAAAAAACCAGCCATTTTGTGTGTTTCAGCAAAGACTTCTTATGCTCCAGTGGTTTTAAATTTCTTTAAAACTAGATAGCAAACACTTGCTGCTTGAGTGCACCTCTTCAGCCATTTGCCGAAGTTTTCAAGTCCCTAAGACATGCAGATTGACCATGCCTGCCTGCCTTTGGTCTGCATGTTCCTTTTGCTGATTTCAATCTTTTCTTTTTCAACATATTCGTAGCCATGGTGATAGGAGTGACCTAGCCTGTTTCTTTGCAGGTAAAAAGCTTACCCAAGAGGCAGTCTCTCAGTGGTACCTCTGAGGGACAGAAGAACTCTGCCACAACACCCAAGGCTGTGGTAAAAAAATGTCCCTGCAAAAAAGACAAGCAGGATGAGAAATCCTCAGAGAGCAAAGAAGACAACAAGGAACCAAAGAAACCCAAAACTGCTCAGACCAAAAGGAGACACAAGTCAAAGATGACTACAAGCAGCCAGGAAGAGAAGGAATCTAGTAATGAGGAGAGCAGTTTAGTGGGAAAAGATGTGCCAGTCAGGCCCAAGAACGATCGCCGGAGACGAGTGGCCTCCAAAGTGTGTTACAAAGAAGAGAGTGGAAGTGATGAGGGTAGCGTTTCGGACTTTGAGGTTTCAGAGGAGGAGAGTGATCTCTCTGATGAGGATTTTGAAACTGTCTCTAAAAGGCGGAGAAGCTCACTGGGCTCCCAGAAGTCAAAGGTAACAGCTATTAAAATCCCAAAGACTGAGACGTCGGAACTGGGGCTATCCAAAAATTCATGTGGAGCTGAACCTACACCAGCTAAAAGTATCACTCCAGCCTTGCCTCATGCACCGAGAAAGAGAAACAAAATAATTTCTAGTGATGAAGAAGATGGACAGCAGGAGGTAAGGAAAGCAATGGGCACAGACCAGTGGTTGGAGGTTTTCCTTGAACGTGAGGACAAGTGGGTGTGTGTAGACTGTGTTCATGGCAATGTTGGTCAGCCCCAGCTGTGCTTCACATACGCTACAAAGCCACTTTTCTACGTTGTGGGATTTGACAATGATGGGAGTGTCAGGGACGTGACACAAAGATATGACCCAGTGTGGATGACCTCAACGAGGAAGAACCGTGTGGACCCTGAATGGTGGGAAGAAACGCTGCAGCCATATAAAAGTCTCTGTGTGCAAAGAGACAAGAAGGAGGAAAATGAGGTAAGTCACAATAGGTTATTCAGGACATTTAGTGGCAGAAGTCCAATCCTTGGATTCTCATTCAGGCAAAAATCATTAGGAATCTTTCTGTGAGGAATTCTGTATTTGAGCTTGAAATGCTCAGATTGAGTATATTTTAAAGTGAATGTACAATGATAGGTTAAAGTAATATCAAATGGAGGTTGATCAGAGAAATTTGCATAGCAAAAGTACTGGGCAGCCCATGCTAGAAGCTTACTATGGTTTTTGTACAGTTTAGCATTACTTTTCCCAGTGACAGCTCTTAAAGTACCTAGATCTGGATACACATCTAAGTACTTGTTTGCAGCAAGAGTGGTTTGGTGTGTTGACTCATCTGATGAAGTTTCTGATGTTTTTTTCCTTTGATCCATATTACAATAATTCTTACTTTCTTAAAAAGGTTAGGGGAAGAGTTATGAAATCACTCTTCTTTTTATAATCCCTGCAGTTTCAAGTAAAGCTTCAAGATCAGCCTCTACCAACAGCAATTGGAGAGTACAAAAACCACCCTCTTTATGCACTGAAGAGACACCTCTTGAAATATCAGGCAATCTATCCTGAGTCAGCTGCGATCCTAGGGTACTGCAGGGGAGAAGCTGTCTACTCCAGGTGAGTTGTGCACATATTGTGCAACTGTGATCTTTGTATCAAATTTAAGAGCTAATTTGTGTGAAGCCCTCAGTGGTATCAGCAGTAGTCTCAGGCCATGTGCATAGACAGGGTGAGGCATTTAGCTGCTCAGACAGCATTTGCATGTCACTTAGATACAGCGTTTTTACCATTCCTAACATGAGTAACAGTTTGGAAGTCCCTTATGGAGTGACTTCAGAACTTACAGTTGCTTCCTTCTGGCTTTTTTAGAGACTGTGTGCACACGCTGCACTCCAGGGACACGTGGCTGAAGCAGGCTCGAGTGGTGAGGATTGGAGAAGTGCCTTACAAGGTAAGGGGGTGTGACTTCCTGCTGTGCAATGCATCTGCCCTCTGAAGTTCAAACTCAGTTCTGGTTTGGTTTTTGCATTCTCTCTGTCAGCAGATGCATATTTCTCACTTGCATGGCTTGTGGTAGCTGCTTTGTGAATCTGTCCACTTATTGTGACTATGGCTCCTATATACTACCCAAAGCCTAGGTGTCTCTTCTTCCCACCCCCAGGGTATCTGACAGAACTGCATCCTTTTCATCTTTAAAGGCATCCTGAAGTTTTATATGAACAACAGGATCTCACTCTCTGTTGCATACAGGTGCTGTGGGTTCTCTTTTATAAGCTGTGGATTCTGAAGCTAGGAAATAGGCATTTCTTCTCTCCCAGAGCCTTCTCCTTCAGTGTCCTGGGAATGTCTGAAATCACTGGCAGCTTGTTGTTTTGGTGTTCCAGGCTTGTTCATTGTATTTGCACAGATGGTGAAAGGATTTTCCAATCAGGCAAGGAAGGCACGTCTCGCAGAGCCTGCAAACCGGGACAAAGAGGACCTGGCACTGTTTGGTCGCTGGCAGACAGAGGAGTATCAGCCACCTGTAGCAGTGGATGGAAAGGTAGCTCGGAAGGCAGAGGGCTGGTGTTAACAGAAGTGGTTTTTATGGAGCTGTGGGCTTTATTGTTCCAGAAGTTGCATATTTCACAGGTGAGATCAGTCGGTAACATCTGGTTTCAGGATTAAGAGTTCAGAGGTAATTGTACCCAAGACAAAATAGTCAAAACTTCACTGAGGCCTTTCTTTCCTGAGGACAAATAATGAGTGCATCAGTGCAGACTGTTAACTTTATAATTTTGTTGACCTAATTTTCCTAATCCATGTTTGTTTTGCTGATTCTCTATATTGCAGCCTGAGTTACAAGGCATGGGCAGAGAGCATAACTAGGAGATAACCATGCAGCTAAAATCTAGGCTTGTGCCCTGTCATGTGAATATTAATTGAATACTGGAGTGGAATGTAGCAGGTCAGAAGGAAAAGAGAGTTCCTGAGTTGCATCAGGGATTTTCACCTCTCTCCAGAGAGCAGGAGTGTCACCATTTCTCTTTAATTTTTCAATAACAGGTTCCTCGGAACGAATATGGAAATGTCTATCTCTTCCTGCCATCCATGTTACCTGTTGGCTGTGTGCAGCTGAGACTTCCAAATCTGAACAGATTGGCACGGAAGTTGGACATTGACTGTGCTCAAGCCATCACTGGATTTGACTTCCATGGCGGCTACTCGCACCCAGTGTACGTAAAGCTGCTTTGTTGCAGCTGGCAGATTTTAATGTCTTGCAGAAGCTGTTATACCCTGTGTTAAGGAGCACATGTGATGAGTTACATGCTTGGATTCTATGAGGCAGATAATTCTATCAGTATCGAGTAGCTTTTCCTTGGCTGGGTCAGCAGGCATTTGCTCCCTTTCTTTTTTCTTCTAGTAGCTGACAGAGCTACTCTTCTCCTTCCTAGTATTGATGGCTACGTTGTCTGTGAGGAGTATAAAGAGGTTCTCATTGCTGCCTGGGAAAATGAACAAGCAGAAATAGAAAAGAAGGAGAAGGAGGTGAGAATTATTTTTGCAGCTTCTTATGGTTACATTTACTAGGTAAATTTTATTGAAACTGTGGACAGTCAAACAAGGGTGGGCTCTGTAAGCAGCAAACACAGAGCTCTTTAACTGTGAGGGGCTAGTTGCATCCCTCAAATTGCACATTTTGGGCAGTCTGCAGTGAGATGATATAACAGAAATATGTGAAATAATGCATAATGAGTAATTTTCCATGCCTGTTGGGAAACAAAAATGAGGTTAAAGTTTTGGAGGTGGTTCTGGTGTAATTTACAGAGTCAGGGTGCAAATTAGAAAGTGACAGCGATTCATGTATTTAGCAGATAACTGGACACCAATGCATTTTATCTGTAAGAATCTGTTAATGTGACAAATTGTACTTGGCTTTTTTTTTTTTTAAATGGCAGTTTAAAATCTTCAAACTTCTGTTCTCTGTGGGTCTAAATACACTGAAACTTAAAATAGGAATTTTTTCTCTTTTCAATAACAATCCCACGCAGAAACGTGAGAAAAGAGCTTTGGGGAATTGGAAGCTGCTGACAAAAGGACTTTTCATCAGAGAGAGACTGAAGCTACGCTACTCCACCAAGGTATTCTGCACTTCTAGTAGTGATTTCTCTTTTAAGATAATACTTCTCTAGCAAGAGATTTTTTTTCAGCTTTTCCAATGAGTTATGTTTCCAGCTGTGGAGTGAGAACTTGCAGAGTGTAGTTGCTCAAAGATCTTCTTTCCTCTTGTTAGCGTGTGACTAGCAACTAGTAAAAGAACTACACCAGAAATTCGATGTGGTCACATCCCTGAAAGATTCATTATTGTTCAACAAGAGATTGATGTTTCCAAAAGCATCTATTTTTCGATATTACTTTCGGTTTTGCCATGCTCCTTTCCTAGATTTATTCTTCCAAACCAAGCACATAGCTAACAGTATGAGAGTGGACTGCTTTTTGTTACAAAGTGAGATGGTTTAGTTCTTAATCTTGTCCCCATTGAGAAACGTGAAAAGCATGTTTAAAGCAGGTTTGCGTTTTTTCTTCCATAATGAAAAATACTTGCTTGTGTTGAAAGAATGCTCGACATCCAGGAATAGAAACACACTGCTTTGAGTGAGAAGCCCAAACCACAGCAACCAGCTTTTGTAATGTCATTAAGTGTCACTGTGAAAGAAGACAAGGAGGTAGTTACGAGGAATTTTGAGCAATATTTTGATTTTCATGCCTGTTTTTTCCAGACTGAGTTGCCCACACCTGAGACAGAGAAAGGAGCAGGATTCTCTTCTGATGAAGAAGGAGGTCTGAGCTCAGAGGCTGCAGGAGGGAGCATGGCCATTTCATGGCCCCAGAATCGTCAGTTAGAGAAAAAAAATGAAGAGAAGACAACCAGAAAGAGCAAGAGAGAAAAGAAAGGAGAAGAAACACAGTTGTTTCCTTTTGAGAAGCTGTGATCAGGACAAGCTTTTCTTTGCTGTTTCCAGATGCAAGAACAATAGTCACAATAGAAGTATCTTTTGCCAGTTAAGGACTTAGTCTTTCTGTGCTTTTGTGTTTCTGAACTCTCAGGGATCAAACTAATTCGGTATCAAGAGTTTCTTTTGCTGTCACAGGTAATTAGATTCATCCTTTTATCCTTGGAATTCCAAGAAGCAGATACTGCAGTTGCACCTTCTGAGAAGACCACTTTGTGCTGTTGGGTTTTTTGCTCTCTGTTCTATCACTCAGCACTAATCATTCTGTTTTCTGAGGCATTGTTTTCATTAGTACTGTCTTTTCCCATTTTTCTGCTTTCCATTTTTTCTGTTTGCTCAGAACTAAAAGCATGCAGCTGCTATTTAACAGTCTGTGGTAAGCTGGCCAAAGAACTAACCCCCTCTTTGATTCATACCTTAATCCAAACCAGTGGTGAGGTACAGTTCTGGTCTTGCTGTTTCATCACCACAGAAGGGGAAATACTTCCTCTAAGGTGTAAAGAAACATGCATTCAAGATCTGGAGGAATCTGAAAAACTACTTTGAATCCTTGCTTTTTGTGAAAACTCAGTTTTGGCTTTTCAGACGACAGTCTTCCTTTCCTTTCAGAGATCTTGTGCGTTAGAAGGGAGAAGTGCTGTCCTCGTTTCAAACTTAAGGTTAAATGTGTCTTCTTAATTAATTTGAATATATACATACTTGTTTCAGTTTTATCAAGACCATTTGGACATGTTCTGGAGCAAAACATGTAAAAGTGGCTGAGTGTCATTATCAGAAATGAAATACACTAAAACCAGGGAACTCAGTTCTAAATGTTATTCAATACCTAAGCATTTAAAAACTGTTGACAGAGGAATGTTAAATCTACACAAGCTTTTGCTGCAGTTCTCTAATAGAAATGCTCACCTCTCTTTTGCAGTATTTTTATAACTAAATTACACTGATACTGTCTCTTCAAAGTAGAGGGCAATAGAGTCTAGTCATTGCTGGGCATTGTCACATAGGAAAGATTGAAATGCAAAGAAATGACAATTATGTTCAGAAAATTCTCTATTTTTGTACTGTATGTGTAGAACAAAATAAAATTATGGAAAAAAGTAATACTGTCCACTATACTTCCCCTCTAGCCAGCTTATTTTTCTCTAAGCAACTCCATTTCCCTGGAGGGGCTCTCACACAAGGATAAGAGCATGCTCATGAATTGTTTTAATGTTAAGGGTCTTCATGCTGATTTTTTAATTTTGGCTACTGAATTCTAAATAAATTTTAAAAGAGCAACCTAAGTTGGAATCTTGGGGAGTAGGTATGAGCTTATAAAAGGCTTCAGGAAAAATTCTAAATCTTGCATGAGCTGGTAAAACAGCAGAGGGCACAGAGGATGTGTAGTTCCTTCTGTGTTAGTCATCATGCCCCAAGATGAGCACTTTGAATGCCAGGTCCATGTCTGCTTAAAATAGGAGCTGGTACCAGCTGTACCAGAGTAACTCTATACTTCCTAACTTGGGCCACTGGGCCCAGAGACATGAAGTTACGAGTCTAGTGACTATTCATACAGTCAGCAGGGAAAGAGCAACATCTTTAGAGGGCAGGATCTTACTACTCGGCTCAGTAGGCAGCCAGCCCTCCTAACCTAAGCATGGCAAAGATGAAAGAGTTAAGTATCCTTTCAGAGAGAGTAAGGCAGAAGAGGAAGATGATTGACAGATCAGGTACATGTTCTGTCAGATTTTGGTAAGGTAGCAAGAGCAATGCTGCCTCACTTGTTTCTGTGGAAATACTGGTTTTGTACAGTCAAGGAAAGCAAGCCTTGACTCCACCAGCACACCTGGCCTGGAAAACGAGTCTTACTTTGCATCATTCCTCTGCACACACTAAGACAAAAGTATTTTAAGCTGTTGAATACACAGGTAAACCCCCAGTCTCTTTAAAAATAGACTGCATCCAGTCAGGTTAACTCATCCTATCTTTCAGATAATCTTGGGGAGGCAAGGAAGTTATTATTACTTCAGTAGTCAGTAATAGGGAGTAAAGGCACAGTAAGCTGGAATCAGCCTTTCATCACATAGACATAGAGCAGAAAGCAGCTGTGCTTTTACTAGGAACTTGCTTCCCAAAAATGGGCAAATACTTGCAGGATAAACAAAACCCAACTGCACATTTATCTCAACCAGCAATAAAAAACTAGTTTATGTGCAAGCTACAATAAAAAAGAAGCCTACAGACCAACCTTTTGAAAATTGTATTTTATTAAATACACAAAAGCTCAACACTTCCTACTGCTTTTACCAGCAAAACTGAAACATGAGACTGAATTGACAACATTCAAATATCGAAGAATGAAAAGAATTAAGGCTAATAAAGTAACTAGTAGTTCTCAAAAATATTTGTAACTCAGATCTCTATTTCAGAACCATTTGTAACAAACATTTGCTTCTATATATGTTCAAGTTAAGTTCCTTTGGTATAGGGATCACATTTCTCCTGATAGTCATAGCTGCATTTCATAAATTTAGACATTACTTTGTACTGAATTGTGTATACCTGCAGAAAAACACCACTGTAATGTAGGGAGTGCACATTTGGAAGCCTGACTCTAGCTAGGTGGAGAGAGACTTCAAACCAGTACAAAATAGCCTCTAATCTCAAGTACTGGTTACAGCAGAAATAGGTAACATGAGCCATCACAACACAACACTCAAGAAGGCACCCCTCTAACAGGCCATAAAGCTCAAAATTTAGGCTACTAAAGTCTATGAAATCTAATCAGGCAAAAGTGTTTTCATTATTTAATTTCATAGACTATGTTCATTGTCCTTTCACTAAGTGAAATTCAAGAAACAGTATACACAGCAAAAAAAACCTCATGTATTTTAAAGAGTTAACATTATATTATAAAAGTTATTTTTGTTTCAAGGCAGCAGGTTTTATTTTTAAAGGTTAGTGACCTCTGAGTATCCCTTTAAATAAGGGCAATTTGAAGTTAAATTTTTTAAATAGTTATGCACCATGCTACCATTTTGTGTGCTTAACCATGATCAAAGACTTCTAAAAACTTGGGAAAAACAATGCTTTCTGATAAATCTGCTGTACCTCAAAGCACTGCTAACCTGGACTTTCCTTATTTCAAGTTACTTTGAAAATCCTCTGTCCAAAAGCACACATTTTACTTAAGTTTTGTGTGGCATTTGACCAAATTGTGTTTTTCCTTTGAGCACATATGCTTCCAAAGGTATCAGCCAAAGCAGCACATGTGACTGTATAAAAGAAAAGGCAGCAGAAGGAGGGTCTGTCAGAGACAGGTACACACCCCTATTTCCTAAGGATATCTCATCCGAGTCCATGTGATGAACTTGGAACTTCCTCCATAATACACAAGGTGCCCCACCTGTCAGTGAGGACTTGCCAGTTCTCAAATCAGGGTGAACTAGGAAATGGTAAAACATACAAATCTGCTTGTTCACTAACTTGTAATCAATACACTTCACTGCCAAAGTTGATGTCATTGCCTTCCTACAAGCAGCATCCTATAGTCATACTTTTCATGGATAAGGTGTATCAAGCCCCCTCCCCAACACTTGGTGCATGCTGCTGAACTGTGATATGCTGTAAGCATGCTGCAGTAACCAGGACAGAAATATACTCAGTGCAAAACCCAAGGAGCATCTTCTCACTGCTGCTTCTTTGGTGGAACACGAGACTTTGCGACCACAATTGGAACGACAGAGAGCAGCCCAATCAGTAGAGCCCAGAGAGGGCGGTAGAAGAGCCAGCCAATAGAGATTGTCAGGAGCGACAGTGAACTGGCTAGGCAGAAGGCAAATGCTTTTAATCCAATGTTAACCAGATCTCTCACAACAGGAAACCAGTCCACTGCAGAAAAGAGTTAAAAAAAAAAAAAAGAGTCGTTGACAAAGGTGATAGTTTAAAAGGAAGTCTTATTCATGCCTAGGATTTGCGCACAAACTATTGCACTCAAATTATTTATCAAGAGCACTAGATATTTCAGCAGAGTATCCTCAAGGTATTTGATAATTAAGCAACAGCTAAATATATAAAGCAACAGTATCTTCATCTCTTCAGACAGGAAGTAATCCAAAATTAAGTGTGAAGACTTGTCCAAGGCTTGAGAGGCAGAGTACACTGACAGCCTTGCAGCTATGGAACAAGTCCAGGGCAACTTATCCAATATGCTAGCACAAAATTTCTGGCCAAAATAAATCTTGCAGTAATGTGTATATGGATAAATAAGGAAAGAAAGTTCACAGCTACAAAGCAAGTGGTATCTTTGATGTCTGAAGTTTATAAAAAGTCTAAGGCACCATCCTGCTTTTAAGTTTTCCAACATTTTTCCATTTTTCTACATCAAAAGGATAAACAAAAACTTTCTTTGCTTATTGTTCATTTTAATGTAGAATAACCAGACACAAAGACATGTTACTACGCAATTACTAATTAAGACCTATTAGGGGGACCACTTGGGTATGGGTGTAGGAATTAATTGGATTGCAGCACCTTGAGTTAGGTTTGAAAGAACCAGCCCAATATGTGCTTTGGCTTCTGATTTTGGCAAGCACTGTGCTGCGATCTTCTGAGACTGGCAATAGATATTCTCCCCATCCCTCCTCTTTTTTTCAATGCTCACAAAGCAACCATCCTGTTCTGGGATCCTGTTTAGCTACAACTGCCCAGCCACCTTCAGATCAAACTCAATATGAGTTCAAACCAGATTCATCCGAACTTCCAAATTAATTAATTGTATATGCGAGCAAGAGAACATTCTCTAGGGATTATGATCCCATTTCTAAATCATTTTACTTTTCTGTAAAAATCTTACCTAAAGTGTAAAAGATTCGAGTCATTAGGCTGATGCCTACAAACATTGCCAGCCAGCCTGCTGCACGGAGGGCCCAGGTCTTCATGGTGTTACTCTCGTGCTCTTTCTGAAACACTTCCTGAAAGCAAATGCCATTACATGCAGCCTGTTTCTCAATTTATTTTGAGATCCTCTTTGATTCCAGTGTATTATGAGCAGATCAGAGCCAAGAGCATGTTGGGAGTACTGCTCCTCTCATAGAAGGTAGAGTGCAGCCCATTCTGCAGGGGCTTTCTGCTCAGTATCACAGCACACTACAACAGATTTCAAAGTGCAGCACAAGGGAACTCAGCAATTTTCTGCATCAAGACAGCTAAACAAGCACCATTCAACACACTGGAGCCATAGGCAGAAGGGACACAGTTTTTGCTAAAAATGGATACATTACTATGAAACTAATAAGTAAGTGTAATAAAGGAGGAACAATTTGACTTCACTAAAGGAAAGGTGTATGAAAGAAAGCAAGCAGTATGCAGGGAAGAAAAGAGAAAGGTATGTGTATACTTCATGCAGCAAAGCTAAACACCTACTTGCAAGAATGCCAAGTAAGATTTTTTCAAAATGGGTTGTGTGCCTCTCTGACTTTATAAAGCATACACATGGAGATGGCTAAGATATAATATATGGAAAGATGTATATGGCTGATTGATTACTTGTACATATAAGTACTCTACAAATTATTTATTTGTAGTGAGTTGATTTCCAACAAACTGAAACTCTATCCAATGAAGATTCAGAGCTCACAGCAGAGAGCTGATTCTGCTGCTACTCTCAACTCAAAACAAAAACCTTTTTTACTGCTTTTGGGAGTTCCCATAAATTCTTGATATCTGGGATTCTTGCAGAAGGGGCATGAAACAATTGTTACTGGAAACAAACCTGCCAATAGGAATAAATGAATCACCAAATTGCTGGAGCATGCAGGATTTATTGGAGCCTAATGCTCTGCCTCAAGATTCTTCCTCAGAGCAATAAACAAGCCCAAAGTCCTGTTATTAGAAGCTGAAGAGAGGATAGCTCCTACAGTTTAATTAAAGACCAATTTTTACTATTTTTACATACAACCTTTTCAAAAGCATGTGCTTGCATGTGGAAGTGGGAAACCACCAAAGAGCAAATAAAAGGCACAGAAACAGTCTTCAAAGCAAAAGATGTTCAGTAGCAACACAAAGGGATTTTAAAAAATAAAATATATATAGCTACTTTAGCCATGGTTCCTGTTTAAAATGAAAAAAAAACCCACTAGAAATAGCTATAGCCAAATTATGTGCTGCCAGTGTGCACAGCATGGCATTCTGCAGCAAGACAAAGAACACGCAGAAAATCTGGAAGGCAAACACAGGCAATAATGGGTTGTCCCAAGAAAAGGAAATAAAAGCCAGTGTTTACATTGAGTATCTCGTCCTCTAGAGCAGGTCTGAAGGAGAATGAGACCTTACTGCCCTGCTGCTTCTGCACTACCATCTCCAATTTTAACCCTTCCCTAGTACAGTGTGATATCTCACCTCCACAGAGATCTCTCCAGGGTACAGAATCTGCAGGACATCTCCAGACTTGGTATGATACGGAACCAGTTGATTGCCTCGCTGGCGAGCAATCACAGTCACCTTTGAAGAAAGGGAAAAGTATTTACTGGTTACTGAGTGGGGAACAGGGTTTGCAAAATACAGAAACAGCTGAAGACTCACCTTATCAGCAGAGCCCAAATGGGGGTCATTTCCACTGAGACCTGCATAGAAGAATGAGACACGAAGGTCTCCTACCTATAAACAAGAGAATATTGGAAGTCAAGAAACATTTCATTACAAAGGAGAATCACAGGAAAGACAACTCTGCATGGGAAGACCCTTTATGTAGCAACATATTTTCCTGAACATTTATATCAAGCCAGATGATATCCAGAATGATTTCCAAGCTTTACTTTTTTTCAGGCCTAGCTGACAAGCTGTGTATCAGGACAGCTCAAATGCTGTTTTGCAGTACCCTCTTCTGATTTAGCTGCAGCAGCACATAAACACCACTGAGTTCATCCCTTGTCATTTCACCTTTTGGCAGAAGAGGGCAGGTAGCACAAGCTGACAAAAAACTATTTCATTGTACTCTTTCAGTATAGCAAGGCAGAGGCAGAATCCACCCCACCTCCCAGCACCATTCTATCTCTTTCCATTTAAAAGTATGGCAGAGTAAAGAAACAGAAGACAAACAAGAAGGATCAGAGGCTTCCTGCAAGAGAAGCACTCATGCTGAAAGACTGTAAGGATGTGTCATCCTATGTGATGGTCTGCACTCCAATTTTTACATATTTAAACAGAAATGGAACATGTCCCAACTTTCTTTTTCACAAAAGAGTAATCACTGCTTTATCTTTTTTATCTTACTTCTGGACGCCTGGGGTTCTCACTGTGGTAAAAGTAGTCTCCTCCTCGGGTAACATCAGCATGTGGATCCTCAAGGTTTGACAAGCTCAGCTGCTTGAAGTTATCAATTTTATCCACAAGACCTAAATAGAATAAAGAACCAAGCTCAGGTTCAGTGTGACTTGGAACAGCCAGTTTGCTGGCTGGCTTCCTGATTATCCTTGAAATGTCTGCCATTGTGGAAAGAACCAAAGTCCACTGCTGATGCAACAGCAGATGCAAAGCAATCCTTACCCTCGGAAAGAACAAAGCTGCCAACCTGGACGTTAGGAGAAACAGCAGTGAAAGACTCCACAGCCATGGCACTGAGGAACAGAGAAAATCCCCAATTAGTCCTGGAATTAAGATCAAACTCTTGATTTGCAGTATGTAATATACACCACATGAAAGGCACTACATCAAACATCAGAAGAAACTCAAAGAGCTAAATTTCTGCCATGATGTGGAAACAATTCCATCAAGAAACTTTTATTGGTCCTACTATCTCTCCAGCTGTATTTTTCACTCACACATAATGTTTATTGCCAGATGGCATCCTGTGCTCTAAGGAATCAAGCAGATACTGTGAGCATGACAAGCAAGCTGAAACTTAGCTGCAGATGAGAGCTATATGAAACAGTTTCCACCTCCTTCACTGAGCCATGAAGACTAGTCATTTAGCTTTCATCTTTGGTCAGTTAGAGTGACAGAATCAAGAGGAACTACACTAAGTGATAAGTTACCTGGGGTTTTTGTGCCCAATTTCTCGATCAAAGTTTCTGCTGTTTACAACTTCTGATTTCCACTCGGTATCTAAAGAAAATTATATGAAGGTTGAAGAAAAGATAGGAAGAATTCCCACTCAGATCTTAGTTACTGAAGTCATCTCTCTATCAATTAATCAATTCTAAGTTACACTTCTAGTAATGCTGTTTAAATCAAGGTATCTTTGTGATAGTCTGTACTGATACTTAAATCCATCCTCCTAGCATATCAACAAGGAATGGCAGGATTTAGGAAGGAAAAAAAGCCACAACAAAACAAACAAAAAAGGAGTAAAACACAAAAGCGGGAACAACAAAGTCAGAGGAGGAGCTCTACAGCAGAGCAGACACTCACCGCAGCATGGGGAAAGTCCATGCTGGAGCGGGGGGAAAGTCTGAGAAAGAAAGAGCAGCAGAAAGAAACTACTACATACTGACTGTGAAGTGATGAGCTGCTCACCACTCCACTAAAGGAGTGAGTGTAACCTGTGGTGGTAACACAGGCAGAGAGGCAAGGGGAAAGGAGCCTGGAGTGAAGTGGATCTTTGGTAAGGGTGAGAGCAAACAAGTCTTGCCAACATCCCAATCAGTAATTAAATATTTACTTTAATTGACAATAAATTAAGTTGATTTTCCCCAAGTCAAGTCTGCTTTGCCCATGACAGTAATTGGTAAACAATCCCCTTATCTTTATTTCAACCCATAAGCTCTCTCATTCCTGTTCTTCCCAACCTCTTCCCTAGTCCTGCTAAGGGGGAAAGTAAGCAAGCAGCTGTGTGGGCCCTTGGCTTCCAGCTGAGACTTAACCCACCACATCTAATAATAGACAGACTTTACGGAACAGAATCCATCAATCCAGAGAGGCCAGCTTTTTTTTCCCAATGGCATTTCTCTTTGTTCCCTGCCACTGCAAGAGTGTTCTTCACAGCCCACAACCACTAGCTCTGCTCCTTCTGTACCTCCATGCTGCAGGGTCCCATGCTTTACTGACCTGGGGTATTTTTATGATCACACCCAGAAACTGCTGCACACCCACGTTACACATCTGTGCTTTAATCAGAGATAAATGAAGCACAGAGCCCAATCTTTAGACACATGATGACTCAGAGTATTTTTCTGCTACTGGATAGATCAGAATAATACTTTCAATTCTGCTCTTGCCAAAAAAGGATTTGGCAAAAGCCACAGCACACATCACAAGGTGCTTATGTTTTCCATTAGCTGATATCACCACCCAAACAGACTCCCAACAGGCTGTCTTACAGGCTGGAGCTACACTGCTCTTCCCAGTCTATTCTCTTCTGCTCACACCTGACACAAGCCAAATTTCTCCACTTCTAAAGAGTAATCTCAGGTATAACTTTGAACACACTCCCATCTCTCCCCATCTCCTGTCACTGAGAACATTATGGGCCCTATCTCTAGAGCTTCCTATCCCTGGATGCTGATCTGAACAGAAGTTCAGAGTTCCAAGACCTAGATTTTCTGTAGTAGTTGCTTGCCAACAGCACACCTCCTTTCACCTCAGTGACCTCAAGAAAGGGAGGTCTTGTCATTTGTCCATGAAACAGAATTTTTGCTCATTTCTTCACATTCCTTTCCCTTTCTTTCCAAACAAGAATTTGTTTGGAATACAATACAGATTTTACAACAAAACCAAAATATGCACAGACATTAAAATCCAAAGTCAGGTGCGTAAAAGGGCCTTTGTTGATCAACTTACTGTATGAATACTTGGTCTCTTTCTTAATCTCACCATTCTCTTCATACTCCCTGCAGAGAAAAGGAGTGGGATGAGAACCAAAACAGCATGTTCACACCCCTGCTCAGGGCAGAATACACTTTACAAATGAAACGCACAGACAGCTCACTGGCGACACAATCTTATCTTTACAAGCAAACTATTCCCTGAGCTACCTATTCTGAAGACACAGATTCTCTATATGAGGAGAAAGCTACACACAAATGCTGAGCAGCCACAACACTTTTACTCCCATGGTGCCAACAAGGAAGTGTTGGCTAGATCAATGTGGAACAACCAGTATTAAAGACAGTGAGACAAGCTGACCTAAACCAACTCTTTTACAGATGCTGCACCATAAACATGTTAAAACTGAAAAGTTATTTTTCACATCTTCACAACCTCTGACTTTTTTTTTTCTATGGCACAAAAGATATTTGGAACCTGAGTTCTGTGGAGTCAGACCTACATAATAGCTGATAACTTTTATACTACTCTCAGTGGATTTATTATTATTAACCAAAACAATTTTTTCCTTCTGCTTGCAACAATAAGCAGAGCAGCTAACATCTCATTACAGTTTTGGGAATCCCTTTGAAAAGGTACTTAGACTACAATATTGCCTATTATAAATTAATCTGAGTGTCTCTCAAGCAACTAAAATCTGCAGTTTACATTCACAGCTAGAAACTAGTGTTGGCTTTTGATTATTAAAGATAAGGGGTAGCAGAGTCTTCTAAAAAAAAGAGAAATCATGTGTTGGTTTAATTAAGTACTTCAATTTGCATGGGTATGAAGTACCAAAGAATTAATAAGATTTCCCTTGTAGTCACATGCCAAAAAGCTTCAAGTGTCCACAAGCCTGAGAAAAGAATCTGACTTATAGATTCAGTTGGCTAAAATAGGTTTTTAATTGCTTTGAAATATTCTAGTGTTGTTAGGCTGTAGATATCAACCAGACAATTTTGCAGCCAAACATACACCAGAGATTACTCTTAGATTCATAACTGAAATTGTTGGATTCACTTTTCTAACAAAAGTTAAGACCCCTTTAGGAGATCAAGAAAACAAAACTAACCAAACCAACAACAACCTCCAACCAAAAAAAACCCCACAAGATAGCCAAGAGAAAACATGATGAAGTTTCTGGATTCAGTCAAAATCTTTTTCTATTTCCTTTTTGAGGACAGGAAAAAAACCCCCTGGCTCGAGGCTTAGCAGATGCAAAGAAAAAGAGGATTATGAAGTCATATTTGAAAAAAATCAGGACTAAGTATTTGGGGACAATGATTTTGATTCTGCTAATCGATTAGCAGGCAGGGAGTATTATGGAAGTGGGAGTTACAGAAATCGTGACTGGCACAAAGTACATAAATAAAAGAAGCTTTAGGAACATTAGAAAGGATAGAAATCAACAGAGTCTTTGGGGAAAAATACAAGTTGTTGTTTGTTCTTTTTTTCTTTTAAATAAATTGGTAAAGATCTTTGAATTCTGCTGACAACACATATGACAGAAAATAGGTCGATGGGTCTGAGGTGGCCCAGCATCAAGCAACAATTAATGAAAACAACAAACCACAGCTGCAGCATGGAGGCAAAAAGTCCCATATGAAGTTATACAAAATTAAGAAGTGGAAACATTTGATAAAAGGCCTTGGATGTTACCCAAATTTTATCAGATGCAAACTGTGCAGTCCTGACCACCTACAAGACCTCATATCTCCAAGGAAATTAAAGTGACTAAAAAAAACCCAAGAACTCTGCAATTCTCGTGCCATAAAGACTGTTGGGTTTTTTTTATTCAGGGATGGGGAGAAAAAAAAATAAAGTGATAAGATCCTATTAATACAACAGCTTTATAAACAACTTTTAAAGATTTTTTTTAACTTACGTGGAATCTTCGTATTCAACCCATTGATACATTTCCACGTTACGCTTAAGTTTGACAGCCTGGATGGAGACCCCATAGCTGGGATCAAACAAAGGCTATTTAAAAATCAAAGAAAATACAATGCTGTATAAATGCTGTACCTCACAAACTCAAATACTGCACTTTTATTAACAAACTCATTTACATATCACACTACATCATTAGTACTATGTTACACAGAGCTGAATATAGAACAGTTATAAATGACAAAAAAGGACATCTCTTTATAACACTGATAAATCTGACCTAAAGAATCATTGTCAAAAATTATTGCCATAGTGAAGAATAAAACCAGAAATGCTGGCTAATGGTATGCAGGCTTAAGTGTTTAAACCAGGGAGAGATTTTATTTTGCTGGAACCTACTGGGCTGTGTTACCTTCTGCAATGCAGACTGGCCACAGAAAATGACATTGCTACTGAAAAGTCAGGGCTTGCAGAGTCTCTGGACTGCAAGAGCCAAAGACTTTACAATATCATGGATACATAATAGGTTCCAGGTACAAATTGGAATTGAAATTATCTATCAAAGGCAGCGGGAGGGTAAACACAGCTAGAGTGTTGGTAGTAGGAAGACCAAGGCTGTACAGCATCTCCCCAACTCTGGGCCAAGAACTAAAGCATGGGCGGTAGCTGGCAGTGCTTACAGAGGAGGAGAGAAGCTACATGTCTTCTCCCTGAGTATCAAACAATTTTAATTGGCAAAGACTTTTCCTTCCCCCTAAGCCTGAAATACTCAGATCTTCACGATACTATTTTATTTACCTTAGATGTACTCAGAGGGCCTGCTAAGTGCACCAATCTCGCTTCGTTCTGCTGAGACACACTGTGGATGCTATCAAGAGGCATCACAAGAGAAAGTCCCTCATCAAGAGATTTGGCTGTCCTTAAAGCTCGTCCCTGCAATTAAGAAAAGTAAAAACAAGTTGGGGAGAATCGGTGGTACAGCAGTATTTTGTGAAAAAGGCTAGCAGACAAGCAATCTGAAGACTGCAAGGAACACTTGTAGCTTCAGCCTCAAGCCATATCTTTGAACCATCCTTGTACTTCTATGCTCTCTTTCTCTGTCTGACCGAGTTTGTGGTAGTACTTCTTACCCATGGAGCATGAACATTAACATTGACTAAGCTCCTCAAACACATACAATTATTCCTACAGGGGTCTATAATTATTACTCTTCCCCTCTTACTTGGTTTGTTGTTCATGAATAATTGCAAAAATTATGCAATTATGGTCTTTTATCCATAGACCCATACAATTATCTGTCAGAAGTTTTCCTTATCTTACCATCATGTTATGGTGTGCTTTTTCCTGCAAAGTCACTGAAATTGGGAGTAGTTCTCTTTCCTCTTGTAGAGGTATAAAAGGAAGTCTTAGGTGAAAATTAACAGAATTCTGCTCCCCCACTCCAAAAACCGCCAAAAGCACATGAGTTTGCGACAGTGGAGTGTTAGGATTCCCTGCTTACTTTATTTTTTTCAATCCAAAACCAAGACATAACACTAGGAACAGTTAATACCCTCAATTTTGCAACATGGAGTACGAATTCCTTTAACACAGTTGTAACACATTAGAAATGTGGACCCTGAGTTATCCCAAGAAAGGAAAGAAGACTGGAACGTGGCTGCCTTACACAATCCTCTTTCAACAACACTGTTTCTGCATCAGCTCACGGGTTTTAGATTTTATATCTCATTACACACTGTCTCTACTACACTCAATTCTACAGAAGCACTATCTGTAGCCCTGTGATTTCATTCTGTTATATCCCAAGCATAAGCACCAGGCTGCCCAGACATAATGCCCTATTTTCATGGATGAGGTAATAAAGCTTTAACATGGCCATTTTAGTAAGCCTATAAATGTTGAATGTCACCTCAGCTGTGACATTTTAAAGCTGTGTATAAACACTGACAGCACTTCACTTACTTCATTTGTAAAAAGAAGGTAGAAGGACAGAAGAAATGTCACAAGTCCCATCAACATGCCTCCAGAAGTCTCGCTGAGCCTTTCCAGGAACCCTGGCTTGGACTCACTTGTGATTTTAACATGTTCTTTTCTGCTGCCTGTGTCCGAGAACTGTTGGAGATAAACCAAAAAATGTAATATTGGTGTGAAAGGGGAAGGCATTCTGTTTCAAAAATCTTTCAACTTTGTAATACTGCTGCTCTACAGAATAGCACCTCTTGCCTTGGACTAAAACTTTCCAACACTTCTTAAATGCCTCATCACACTTTTGATACTAGAAATACAGAAAATAAGTACAATTCAAACCTAATTCAAAAATAATTGCTACTTGTCCTGGTTTGATTTAGAACAGAACTAATTCTGTTCAGTGATTTTACTTTTCAGCTAAACCTCCTCTTAGTAACTGCACTTTCTGAAACTAATAGCATGTTTTCACAGACAGGTGCCTGTTTCTAGCAGTGATAAGACCTAAAGTTTAGACTTACTGCCAAGGATTGGTATGCAGATCAAGGTCATTGCTAAATCTTGTGTACCACGATGGGAGGTGCAGAGTAAAAGGCTGCACCTTCAATGAGGAGCTGACAGTTTCAGGTGACCCTAAAGTTACCAACTAGGTATTCCATTCCATATATGTCATATTCTGTATAGAGCTGAGGGTCAGTCTCTTCTCTCTTTCTCTTCTTCAACGGCTGGCATCTGAGGAGGACTCTGCCCATTCTCCCTTCAACCCCGATCTGCGAGGTCCTGAATCGAGTTGTAGGATCCCGCCCCAGAGTCTGGTTCCCATCTGCTGCTGAGTCCTTGTGCCATAGTATCAGTGGTGACAGTGACATAGTTGCCATTAAGTGGGGTTTGGGTTCAGTATTTGTTTTGTATATATTTCATTTTATTGTTACTATTTTTGTTAAAGTACTTTTAGTTTTCTTTTCCAATCCACAAGTCTCTCTCTCTCTCATTCCCTTTTCCTCTATGGGGTGTGGTGAGGGGGGGGGGAGGAAGAGGGAGTAATAGAGAGCATCTGTCACTGGATTAGTGGTCAGCCCAGCCCTAATCCTTGACACTACTATAGCAGTTCAACACGTTCCTTCTAGTTTTCTTAAGCCTGCCTCTAGGTTCCCTATTTGGTGTCCGCACCCTACATTCAGGCCATGACAAACTGAGTAATACTCCCGAATTCCAGACCAGCTAAAACATCGCTATAAATAACAAGTTACACTTTACCTCACCAGTGGAAAAATGTCGGCATACTTAAAAATATTGCATCTAGAGCAACAAAATAAATAGCTTAAAACAAAATTGCTACTGCTCTCATAGCCAGCACCACATTAAAGCATGAAAGCCTAGGGGTAGGTACGCTAGCTACGGCGATTAACCGAGAAGTAACTTCAGATTAGCACACATAGCCAAAAGAGGAGGAGGTGAGGCTTCTCTTCTACTCATCTTGAGATGCCTAGCGGGACGTGGCAGCGGCTTCTCCACTGCGCCAGATGCTGCAGAAGGCCCCCTCGCCCCACACAGGCCACCTAGGGAAAGAGGCCAGAGCGGGAACGGGCCGACCCGGGGGACCACAACACGCAGGGCGGAGCAACTGCAGGACCGACCCGAGCAGCACTTACATTCCTCGACATCTTGAGCCTATTGCCGTCAGCGAGTACCACCCTGGAAAAGCTAGAGAAGCTGCAGAAGCCGCAACAGCCAAGCACGAAGAACCGCACGCAGCCGCGCCCTCCACCTCAGAGTTCTCCCAAGCCTCCCGCCTCCGCACCGCTCCCCGCCCCGGGCGCCACGGCAACACATGCCGGGCGCGGGGCAGGGCGGGAGTTGTAGTTCGGCGTTGAGGCCGTGGCTAACCGAGTGGGTTGTTTCCGCCCCTGAGCCATCTCTTGGACCGCGGTCGGCAGGAGGTGCGTCAGCGGCTGCCGGCGGGCAGGGAAGGTGCTTCCGGAGGTGGGAGGTCGCAGAGTGGAGCAACGTGCCGGTGTCTGTTCCTGTGGTGGTGGAGGAGGAGCGGAGCGGGCGGAAGGGCTCTGGCGGGGCCAGTCGGCGCGCGTGCTGCGGAAAACGGCACCGGACGGTTCCGCCATGTCCTACTGCAGGCAAGAAGGTGCGCCCGGGTGTCCTTCCTAATGTCATGCCCCTGGGACAGGCCGGGCGCGCTCACCCTGAGGCGGGTGGGGGAGGGAGGCAACGCGAGGCAGCTCATCCCGTGAAAGGAAGGAAGAGGCGCGAAAGCCGCCCGCGGGCCGTGTGTGGCGGCCGGGAATGGGCTGCGTCGCCTAGTTCGCCTCCATTCTCCGACCTTTCTCCTCACGGTAGGCGGGAAGCCGCGGCGGGGCGGTTGGCCATGAGGCGGGAGGGGGTGTGGAGGGCCTCCGCTGTCCTCTGCGCCGGCCTGCGCTGTGGTGGCCGCGCTGGGCTGCGGGCTGGAGGCTCCACATACCCGTGCAGCCGCGGCGGTGCCCCGGGGCCAGGCGGTGTGTGGGACTCACGTCCTGGCAGCAGGTAGCTGCGGGCGTGGGTGAGAAAGTGCCTCCCTGCAGCTGGTTGTTGAAACATCGCCGTGAAATGACCAGAGCCGAGCGTTTGTGCACCTCGGGGCTCTTGTTTTAGCTCGCCAGGCTGTGCTTAGGAATGGTTGAGGCATGCGGGAATGTTCCCTGTCGTAGGGTAGAATGGTACCGCCCGTAGGGGTTAAAGTTCTGCCAGCTTAGCTGAAGTGGACGGAGGTGGGGGTGTCTACATTTTTAAGGAAAACAGGGTTAGGTGAACCCGGTAAGTGGAGTGCGAGCTTTTTGTTTCTGTATCCGGACAAGGTATTATCTTGTACGTGTTGTGGTATTTAGTTGGCTTTACCACTTCATAGTCTGTCGGACATAAGTCTTAACCTTCCCCTTTAAGTAATGTAAAGTAAATAAATGTAAAGTTTCAAACTGGAAAAGAGCCATTCTGTGGTTCTAAATGTCATTTTGAAGTTACAAAATTCGTCACGCTGAATGCTGGTTATAAACTGTGACGAGTTAATCATAACTTACGTTATGATTAAGCATCTTTGCTTAATGTTTTAAATTTATGCGTACATTTTAACAACATCTTGGTTCTTTCCAAAATCTATAAGTTAAGTTATGGCATCCTACAAAATTACAGTGAGAGGGGTTAGGGTTCATGTGTTTCTAGATCCTTTTGCATAGGAAACAACATCCTAAATTGTGAAGTTTGCTGGAGTACAATGCAGACTTCACAGAAAACCTTCCCTTTTAAAGGGGTTTTGTATTTATCTGTTTCTCAGAAATGTTTAAATGCATACTGATTACTGAGCACAGTAAAGGTAGTTACTAAGCATCTGCTGGTTGAGGTCACATTGAGGGCCAAGAAGATAATTTCTAGTATACCGAGTCATTGTAGTGGCCTTTGTGAATTTGGAGAATGAAAGGAAGTTCTTGGGAAATTTTATTTTATTCCACTCAGTGAATATTCAGAAGAGTTTCAGCTAGCTGTTCTTTTCTGCTTACCTGCCTCAGAGTGGTTTTTTTATAGTTTTATAGAGTTGTTAGAAAACTACTCAGGTTTCCCCCCACCCCACTGCAGAACCTCTTTGTTAAATCAAGAGTGGCACAAGAGCAGGAAGTATGTTGTGTCATTTTTCCATCCTTGGTAATGTTCACAGCACCTTTCAGTATAGTCGGTTCTACACTGGTATCAGTTGTCTTCAGTATACAAATAATTACTGTAATATACTACACCAGTCTTTAATAATGAGTACTGGTATTAATAAGTATCCTATTGAACACTTTACTGTAATTTTAGTACAGTTTTTCTTTACCTTCTTTTTTGTCTAACCCCTTCATCTGGGTTAGTTCTGATAATGGAGTAGTTCGAGCTTGTTATGAAACAGCTTTTAACTTCACAGTTGAATAAACTGCACTGTGATCTGCAGCCATTACAGTATGTTACTATGAAAACTGGAACTTTAGAAAAATAGAATTTCTGTTGTGTAGGTGTTCCTCTGAACAACAGCTATTCTAATTGAAGGTGATTGATAACAGAATTAATTCACTATAAACATTAATGCCTTGTGTTAAATGTGTTGTGGTGTTCAGTGACTTTGTAAATGATTCCTCCTGTCACAGCTTTCTCTAAACTGTTGCTTGTTGTCTCCTGTATGGTAGGAAAAGACAGAATTATATTTGCGACCAAGGAGGACCATGAGACACCCAGCAGTGCTGAGCTGGTTGCAGATGACCCAGATGATCCTTATGAAGAACAAGGTCAGTAGTAAGCAGAAGAACAGAAGTAAGGAGTGATATATCACGTGTCATATTCTAACAATCTTAAGTAAGAACAACAAAAACCAAACCTCGTAGGAAGTAGGAACAAGTTATTCATTCATTTTTTAAAGACTTAGGGCAGCTGGTTATTCAGTAGACCGGCACCCAAACTCTGAGCAGTTTTAACTTCCAAATTAGGATGTCACAAGTGACATGCTTTGCTTACAGTGTTTGTTTGGCGTTTTTTTTAAGGATCTTTCAAAGTGGCTTGTTAAAATACATCAGTTGGTGGCTTATAATTTTGGTTAGTAGCCAGAGATACCCAGAAAAAACCTTTTCTTCCTTTCTTTTAATAACAAAGGTAGAACTGAACCAGTGAAAGTTGTTTGGTGTTTTAAGTGTTTTAACTGACAAAGTGCAATTTTCAGAGAAGCTGAAGTTAGTTACATACCACTATCATTGATGTGGGTTGCTGTGTGTAGCTGAAATTGATTACTTTGGTGATCTTTAATTATCTGACTTCATATGAATTATATCTGACTAATGCTGCATATACCAGTAGCAATGTCATCAATAACTAGTAGTAACATCTTTCAAAGGCACATGACAGGTAAGTTCAAATTACTCAGTTTTCGACTGTAACCATCTTGCCTTGAAAAATCTTAAGTTGAAGTTTTTAGTGAAGATTACAGTTCTTATACGAAGTAGATCTAACCTGCAAATGGAGATTTTAGAGAGTAGAATATTTATGAGATCAAGACTTGTAATATTCTGATTTTACGTTTTTGTTGATGGGTAAATGAAATAATCTTCCTATCATGATGATAAAGTGAATTTTCCCTAGACTAATAAATTGTCATGAACGTCTGTCAGTTTGGGCTTGTTTTTTTTTTCTAATTGCCTTTATGCTTACCGGTCTTTTAGCATCTTCACTTTGTGTGAATCTCGTTGTTTTCAGCTCAACTCAGTGAAGTAAATAAATGCCTTCCCCTTTTTGAAATCTTGTTAGCAAGTAAAAGTTCCGCAAGTGGCTCTGTGACAGCTAGAGGGCAGTATTGAAGCACAGTTTAGCCGCTGGAGCTCACAGGGTGGCTTTGTTACCTGATACGGTATCTAATTCAGTTTGAACCATGTTTTCCTATGTCATTAAAATTACTTTTTTCATGTGTTGAAGTGATTTTGATTTTGCATTTAATTGCCTATCTTGGTTTCATTACAGCTGTGTGTAGTCAGTAGTTACATCAAAAAGTTTTGCTTATCAGCAGTGATGAGTCCATTCAGTTTTAGTATGCTATGTGGAGGTGAAACATAATCAGAGTTTCTAACAACTGTCTCAGGCAAATTTAAAATCCACTATTGGTCTGTTAAGTAAAGAGATAACCGTCCCTGGTGATCAGATGGTGGATTTAAGTTCTTCGTTCCTTTTCTCTGGCCTGTGGCTTTCTGTTTCATCTAAAAAAAATGGAGGTTGCTTGCAAAATAAAGATACATTTTCTAGATACCTCATCTGGAGAACACTGAAAACCCTTGGAGATTTTTATCATTCGCTGAACTGTTAAGTCACCTTGTCTGGTGTACAGCTAAACCAAATGGCTTGCTGTTTAGCTAAGTAAATTAATGTATGTGGCCTGTAGTGATGTTACATGGGATTGTTTAAAGTTCACCTGTCTTGACCTTTATGATCATTGATGGTCTTTGGTGATAATTGAATATTCTGTTAGTAGAAGGTGTCTTATGTAGCAACAGCATGTGGGTGCATACTGGTCGTATAACTAAGCATCTATTTTTGACACTGGCTTTTAAGAGGGAGGGGAAGGGTGCCTTTCTTGGATCTAGCATAACAGAGAGACATAGTACAAAGAATTGAAATGAGAATATATAGAAAACAGTTTTCTTGGTACTTCTAAAAGTTTTTCTTCCTTTCATCTCATGGTGTTTTTGGATAGTTTTTGTTTTGCTTCAGGCATTACCAAACAGTAGTCTCTGAGCAGTCTGTTTTGGTCAGTAGATGACTCAGGAAAACTTGTGCTCTGTTTGCCTTGGGAGAAAATAAAGTGGTATAGTAGTCTTCTCTATTTCTATCACTTACAAGATTTATTTTGTTTTATTGGTTACAAGATTTTGGTAGGCAAAATCTTAATGGCTCACTTTAAGCCAAAAAACCTTGTTAAAAACAAAGCCCTGTGAAATGGGAAGGCAGACAAGCCCGAGTAGATTCCAGTTAGCATTTCATATTGCAGCATATCTCAAAATTCACTGTATGTGCCTTTTAACAGCTGTGGCTGATGGAAACAAATTAAGAATTAATTTGCAGCAGATTTGAAATAGTATTCTCACTGTAAAGCTTGTTTCTGGTATTATGTGTTGCAGATGGAAGAATTTAAATGTGAAAGATCTCTAGTTTTCACTGAGATCTTTGCTTTCATCAGAATAATTTTATACTTTATTAGGCTTATATGAAGAAGGCACTGCTGAGTTTTACGCATGAAAAGTAATTTTTATTAGCATTACAGGTATGATAGGAGAGTAGGCTAAAAGTGCATATGGAATT
Source organism: Bucco capensis (assembly GCA_013396975.1). Lineage (NCBI taxonomy): Eukaryota > Metazoa > Chordata > Aves > Piciformes > Bucconidae > Bucco > Bucco capensis. The sequence continues at coordinate 662,905 of VWZO01004367.1, forward strand.
ACATCTCAAACACAGGTTGTTGCTGTCCTCTCTCTTCTCTGTTTTTCCAGACTTGTTCCTGTCATCTTATTTTAGAGACAGTTTTAAAATGGTTTCCACAGAGGACTTATGATGTAAAAACCCTAATTCTTTTAAAAAAGAACTTGGTGAATGATCAGATGTACAGGACTGCTTTTATGACTGATGATGTCCCCTTCAATCCTGTTTCCTATGTCTGTCATCTTATATTGTGAATCATTGGCAGATTAACTTGTTATTGGAATGTTTGTCATAAAAGGGAAAAACCTTTTCTTAGAACAACAGTGGGATTTCATTACAGCAAGTACAAAGACAAGTGTTGACATAAATACAGATGGTCCTGCCCTCATCCATGAGAGTAACAGATCCCATGAGCTAAGAGTGATTAGATTGTGTGATGTCTGCAATTAATTACTAACACAGGCCTTGATTTGCTATGATGTAAACAAAGTTGTTTTTTTCTTCCCAAATACAGGCTCAAGTAGATTATGACTTGCTGGGACAGTGAGAGTCAGCCTGCATTTGAAAGAAATTTTATTTTAAAATTTTAATCCCATCTATTGCAGAGTTGCAGTTCAGGGAGAGTGATGGATGAAATCTGTTTCCATTTTAATTGTGTTCTAAGCTAGCTGATACAGTGGCTCACTGAAGTGTGCATTTTGCTGTATAATTATCAGTGAGGAAATGCTTGCCTTATTCAGCTCTATTTGTGTTTTGTTTTGGTTGGTTTTTTTAAAGCATAGTTTCTATGCATGTAACATCAGAAACTGATGTTATTTCAGTGATGAAATAGGTGCAAATTAATGCTCTTATGATACACCAAAGTGTATTGTTTATGGGTAAATCTTACATTGTCGAAATTGGCATGCTTACAAGAAAGTTCTGGTTCTAGAAGGAGCTGTTTCTTTTAAGAGAATTATTTTACAGGTAATTTTATTGCTGTGATGTCTTCAGGGACATTCCAAGGCTCCTTATGTTGGTGGGTTTTGGTTTGTGTGTTGTTGGGTTTTTTAAGTATTAGAAAAATGACTGGTTAATGTTAGTGAGAAGGAATATAGAGCTTCAAAATCTAATTTACAAAGCCAGCCTTATTTCTTCTACACCATATGATCAACATCTTTACATCATCCTTGGCAATAAGGAATCTGGTACCAGCCATCCATTTCCTTGTCTCATAAGTTCTGCTTTTTCTCCAGGCAGCTAGAGATGCCATGACATATTGTACTCTAGGTATATCTTCTCAGTACAGTGATTGTTATGGATATTTTACAGAATTACCTTGCCAAATAAAGCATGATCTGTGAAAAGTGACAGTATTACTGTAATTGCCTAGGTCATGCTAAGGGGGCTGTTACCTCCTGGCATGCTCTCACTATTCCTTGTGTTCTATGGTATGTAACTTACAAATAAACTGATATTTGGTTTTGTAATTCTGCTTTTCCAGTTCAGATTTTAAGGGGGAAAGCTGTGGGTTAGTATCCCAGAGTTTATTTAGAACAAGAAGAAAAAAATGTGTTCTTCATATTTCTGGTCTTAGTGCTGGAATTCTATGACTTCTGTGACATGATTTTAATGCTTACTCATTCCTCTGACAGAGTCTAGCAAGAGAATTGACTTGACTTCAGTCTGTTTTGCAGTTTTCTTAAAATATTCATGGTGGTCTGTAGTTCAGGGAGAAAGACTGAGTTTAGGTATGGATATAGAACTGATCTCACATGTGCCCAGCAAAGGATCACACAGATCAGAGACAGAAACAAGCTTTCCAGGAAGTGAAAGGTGTTCAGCACCCTTTAAGGTACAGAACTAATGTGTCATTGTTAGTCATTCTTCTTACATCTGCAACCTAGCACCTTACACTGAATGAAATCCAGTTTTGGAAGGAGCACTTAACTTTTCTTCTCTCTTGTTTGTTTGTTCAGGATTGATATTGCCCAATGGAGATATCAATTGGAATTGCCCGTGTCTGGGTGGAATGGCTAGTGGTCCCTGTGGGGAACAGTTCAAGTCAGCCTTTTCTTGTTTCCACTATAGCACAGAAGAAATAAAGGGATCAGATTGTGTGGACCAATTCCGTGCCATGCAGGAATGTATGCAGAAATACCCAGATCTTTACCCTCAAGAGGATGAAAATGAAGAAAAAGAGAAGTTAAGCAAAGATTTGGAAGCTACTCCTATGGAAGCTTCTGCTGCCAAAGAGGAGAGGGGATCTAGCTAATGAAGATGCAAGGAGGCTGTTGTCTCCATTTCTCATTTTCAGAGACATGGACTTTTGCAGTATGTTTGTCTTCTGAGTTGTCAAGCAATGTTTCACTGTTGTTCTATACACTGTATCATAGTAAATAATTTATTGTGGAAGGAGAAATCTCAGTGCTACAGCCTTGCAAATAAATACTGCAGAAAGAATGAGCATGTGTGTGTACTGTGTCACTTGCCATCAGACAGTTAATACTTCAAAAGCTGTTTTTTACCCTCAAGTTCTCCTTGAGTTTTGCCTTGAATAATGCATAGTTTTCAAGTAAAATTCCGCTAGCACACCAGGTCTGTCTTCATTTCAGTATGTTCTGATCAATAGCTGCTCTTTTTTAATGTATTCTCTTCTGTTAATAGAAATTACATTAAATGATTATTTTTCTTTGAAGATTTTTTTTTTCCAGAGTGATACAGGACATAGAAAATGGCCTAAACCTAGAATTTGTAAAATCATTTCAAATTATTTTACTAGATTATGATTGCCTTTTACTACTGGCATCAGGTAAGGGCTGCCAGAAAGCTGTTGAAATGTGTATCTTCTTTGATTTAATTTGATTTTTGTGTTGACTTTTGCATTTTTAGAAATGCTGTCTTGTGCAGCCATTGATAAAGATAAATGAAAAGAATGTTGGTTGCTGGCTTTATTTTTGCTTTGAAACCACTGGTTTTGGGGTTCCTTCAGTTATTACCCCTCCTTCAATGTATAGACAGGCTCTTGTAAAACACTTTGAGAATACAATGAAAATGTTACCTGTTGTAATGATCTCAAAACAGATACTGTGACTTAAGTGCATATTAAAAACAAATACTTTTTACCTTCATTGAAAGCTCCTGTGTCTTTTTGGTCCTGTTTTTTTGTTTGTTTGTTTTTTTTAACACTGCTTGGCTTTAAGGTAACTCTTCTGCTTTGTAAGCAGACTTTGAATAACTTCATGGCTTGTGATGATCAGTTGCCCTACCTTGTCATGCTGTTATTCTTGTCTGTCTTTTCTCCTCAGCTCCAGGCAGGAAGGCATAAAGAATGTGAAGCTTTTTCAGTAGCTGTAGTAGACAGGATCATAAACTAGTACTACAGAGGGCCTGAACAGCTATTAAAATATTTGAAAGTTACCTCAGAATTGCAAATAATTTAATAGGAATTCACAATAGCTTTTCTTTCCTAGCAAAATGTAGACTGAGAACTATTACAAAATGAATTGTACCTGTGGCTTCAGTAACTGTTCATTGGAAAGTTGATTTTTTTTATGTGTGTTTTTGTTTGTTTGTTTTTCTTCTCTCCTTATATGTTGATTAACTTAACCAAAGCATAAAAAATTGTAGTGGCAGTAATGTAACCAAGTAAGTCTAGTAATATTTAAACACTTTTCTGTCCCTGGGCAGCAGTTTGAGTGCTCAGCAGCATTCCTTCCATATAATGTTTTGGTGCTTTGTTTGCCTAAGTTATTTCAGCATGGGTGCTGATGCTTCTGAATGTTTGAGGGAAATATCTGTTAAATTTCACAGTGTATCTTAGCTATTTATATGTCAATACAACTGATGGATCCTCAAAAAAAAATTGTAGGCGATTAAGTGGCTGACAACTTACTGAGTTCTGAGGGCATGGGTAGGTACTCTCAGCATCTCTTTGCTTTTAAAAGAAACAAAGTGTGACAGAGCTTCTCGGTATGACTTTCAGGCGTAGAAAGAAAAGTGCCAAGTTAACCTGAGTAAATGGGCACAAAAGGAGCAGTGATAAATCTCGGCACTTAGGCACTTGGACCATGAAAATGAAATCTTAGGCAATCAGATAAACACTGGGCACCAAATAAAAAAAAATCACATGCACCCAAGCTTTTGGTTGTTCAAATGGAAATGCAGTGCATTACTTGTAGAGAAGCAAGAGCTGTTTGTGAAGGGGTGCTCTGTTCCAAGAACTGCTTGCCTCCTATTTTTTTCTGCTGTACTTTCCCACATTGCCTCCATGCTCTACAGGTTTTGGATTTATCCTCTGTAACAGTTTTTATAGCATCTATGTCCAAAACAAAATGCAAGAATCCTGGTCCTACAGTATCTAGGGACTTGAACCTAGTACTAACAGAGGGAACTTGCAGCATATAATCTAATGTATTTGAAGGTGGATTTAGGATGGAGTTGTTTCTTTCTGACTCTGCTGAGACTTGGTAACCTGTTGTGCTAGGTCCAGTACAAATACAGAATATGTGTAAGGGCCTTGCCTCAGAAAATGTGAAAAACATGTAATGTGTTTGAGGTGCTTTGAGAAGGGAAGTCATAGCTCTAATCTTAAAGAGGCCTTTATGGAAATTACCACTTTGATTTTCTCCTGTCCTTGCAAATTAGGAACTAGCATAACGCTGCATTTGTGTTCTGGAGAATCGCTTCAAAGTGGAAGTGATGCAATTTGGACTAAAAAAAAAAAAGGCAGTTTTTTTCTCTTCACGTACTTCCCCCCTCACTTTGTTTCTGCTTCTGCTGTGACTGCTGGCCTCTTCCTATTTTTTACTTTTTTTTTCTTGTTGTTTCTGTTATGTTTCCAAGCATTGCTTTGCTTACATGATTTTCCTTTTATAATGGCTCCAATTCTAAATCTAAAATCAATTGGTGATTATTTTAGTATGTAATAAAGATGATAAAATGGTCCCTGGCAATACGTGGCAAGCTTTTGAAATAAGCAGTTGATGAGAAGTTGCATTTATATTGTCTGATGTGCTGAGTGCAATTATTTGTTAGAGTTCAGCTAAAAGGAACTAATAACTAGGGATGAAGCACTTCTAGATGTAACAGAATATGTTTTTAATACAAATTACTTAGCCCAGTTACATGCAGGTATAATTCCATCTGAATTGTATCCATTTAGCTTTTAGAATAAAAAGGGATGAGTTTAATTGTATTTGTCCTACAGAATTTTATCATTGCTCCTAAAATACAACCTTGTACAATAATACTATGTAATACTTCAGTTTTCCAGTTTTAATCATTCTTCAGTTGTAGCACGCTTGTAATTCTGGAGTTAATGCAGTGGTGAAACAAGCCATAGTTTTTTGAATGCTGAGTTGGACTGTTACCAACTGACAGGAGCTCCTGCATGATGCAGGCCACTTGTGATAACTTGCATGTTAGAAAGGGGTAGTTCCTGCAGTCAAATGAAACTTCAATCAGTGGAGCATGTGTCACATCTCCTGATGTGGATGAAGATTGCCTGTACTGCTTGTCTCTTACAGGTGATTGTTTTAACATATAGTATATACTAAAATACAATTAACTACTGAAAAGTGTTAAAAATTAGATAAAATTGTATTGTCAGAATGTGTTTTGAAGTTACTCATTTTTTTTCTGCGTTTCACTACATTACAGCCTGCCTTTCAAAGACCTAACTTCAGTGTTTAGTAACTTTTCTAGAGATACGACCTTGTTTCAGGTGTGAAAATGACCTTTTTGTTCCTTCTTCCCTGCAACAGGAATGATGTACACAGCAGTGTCTAGAGGGAGATGTTTATCTTGCAGTTTATTCTGAGGATCATTAGATTGGAGGATCTGGCAGGCTGTGTTGGAAACAAGATCTATATCCTCTGCAGTTCTTATTGAGAATGTTCTTGTTAAACCTTACAGCAATGTCTCCTGTTCATCTAAGGCACTTATCTGATCACACGTCAATGAATCTCTTTGAGGAAAGTTGTCACCTAAATAGGTAGAACCTACTTTGTTATTCCTAGGGAAGCAAATAAAAGGATATATGCTTCTTAGACGCTTATTTTACTTCTCGGTACAATTCTAGCAGTGTTAACGTGGGACAGTGCAGAGAAGCTACCAACGGTTTGTCATTTATTCTTAATCAGCTCTATTCATTGGATGTGACTTCATTTTGTTGAACAGCTCCAGCTTGACTGCAGTTGTTTTTTGACTGCTTTTAACCCCTCTGGAGCTAATGTTTTGTTAGTGTTACTAAGAATTCGAGAGCAAACCTACCTGAAAGACGAAGAGTGGAGAAGTGCAGCAGTGATTGTAACAGTGATGTTATAGTTCTTTCCCCACTAATGCAAGATAGTAGTTAATATGGTTCATGGGTCAGTGTGAAGTTCTTTAAAATGTCAAACTAGATGGTTTGGTGGTGAATTCACAGCTAGAGCATGAGCCTGAAACAGTAAGATATGAGGCTTTTTATTTTTTTGTGTTAGTGTTCTTCACTGTAGGCTAGTCCTGACTGCATAGAGTAACACAACTCAATTCAAGGAAAATAAACGTGAGGTGGCAAGTTTTGTCCAGTGGTGTTAGGTGCAGAATGTATCACCATGACGTCCTAATGTATGGCTGTGATTTTTCTCCTGTCTGTTATTGGCTTTACTTTCCTCAGGATTCTGTGGACTTCTTTAATTCTTCTTTTGTGTGTGTATGTTTCCTTCAGCGAATTCCATGTTCTTCTCATAAACTATAGTCAGCAGCCAGAGTCTGAATGGAGGGATTTTTTTTTTTACAAATAGCGTATTACAAATTGGTATTGGTACAGCTGTGAGCAGACAGCTCAGGTAGGCCATGATATAGCCAAAACAAACACCACAGGAAGATTTGTAGGGATTGCAGATTGCACCCAGATGCCACAACAGTGATATGATAGCTAAGTGGGCAAAGGACTTGTTATACCTGATTTGGTGACAGATCTGGTTGATCTGTTTGTTTCTGAATGTGGCAAGTTCCTTGTACACCCTTCATAGGGTGCTGTATGGGAGAGGGGTGTTTGTTTTCTACATCTGTGGTTTCTAACATTTTTTATTAGTTAAATTAGAGATGCAAAAAATGGAAAATTGAAAGGAAAAGAAGAAATTAGTTGAATATTTTGCGGTTCTCCCACTCCACTTGCTTTACACTTTTTCTCTAAAGCGTGTGTATGTATCACCTACTTCTGAGATATGTGAAATGTGTGATATATTAATAACTATCTTGTATTATAGCAGGCCCCAAGAGAAAACACCAGAGTATCAATATTCTTCAAGCATTATTTCTACTAGCAGTAGTTAGAAATGCTTGCAAATGACCATGTTAAAAAATAACTTTCATCCACAGAGAGGAACTCTGCATATATTTACCTTCCCCACAAAATCACCAGTCTGGCACAAGAAGTAGAATATGGGAGTTTGCTTTAATGTGGTACTGACTATAAACCAAAATGGAATATGATCATCATTAAATAAGATCCCCTGCAGGTAAAATGACCTCTGCTGAAAAGCTTGTTCCTTGGCTTAGTTCTAAGTCTATAATTGATTTTCATTTGTTCTAAGAGGCTCTTTGAGAACAGACTGTAAATTCATGTACACATCTCTCTTTTTATTGATATTTGAAAGAGAACTAGTCAGTCTTTTTGTTGTGAGACAGTTTCTGGAGACAATAAAGCAGTTGCTATGCTCATAATTTCTGTAAGCTGGCATTTTAACTGAGGAATTTGGCTTAATTTGAAAAGTGTTTTATTGCATTAATTAAATGGCTTGTTGGAGATGCCACATTGTTGGATACCACTTTAGGTAACAACAAATAAATAATGAAGTGAAAGGAGGAAAGTGAGGGGAGACTTTCTGAAAAGGGTGGAAGAAGAAACACTGCTGGGAGTAAAAAAGAGAGGCTTTATTTGTAAATATCTGCCTGTCACCATTTCCAAGTGAGCAGAGGATTTTTTTGCTGTTCAACCAATATGAAGTTAAAAGGAAAACAGCAACAAATGGAATGAAAGCAGCTGTTTTTTCAGGACCCTAGAGATAGAGAACAAACTGGTGGCTTAAGTTGTAGACTGGGACTTCCATCATTCTGCATTAGTATTAGGTTTTTCTGGACACTCCATGTGCCAGTAAGTGCTAAATGAAGATACCCTGTTTCCTGAGAGCATTGGGAAATTATACATGTGGAATAGAAATATGCAAAAGTAGGATGTATGCATGCTTATTCTCAGTAACTCTCTGAAAGAACAGACTGACTCATAATTTCTGTTTTACTTGAAGAAGGGATGTGCTTCAACCAGCTTCATTTGATCATGAGTCCTTAAACAGGGGACACAGGTCTTAAACTACAATTTCCTCAACATACTGTGTTAGGAAATTATTTAAGTGGCTACCTCTTAATTACTAGAGGGGAGGGTAAAATTGATTTAGAAGGAATGCTTGTGTAGAACAGAACTATTTTTGAGTGCAGATGTTACCACTCCTGTACTTCTGTGGAGGGAATAATAATCCTCGGGCACAATGGGAAGGAAATCAAGCTTCAGGATCTTAACCTGAAGTGTGACCAAGAGAAATAATGAAGAATAAGAGTGCTAAGTGCAATTGAATGCCAGTGATCTTCAGCAGAGTTCAAATAGCTCTCACAGGAACTATAGCTCATTTAATACATAGTCCAGAGAATCCATTTACCTCCTCCTGCTTCTACTTTTTGTTGTGTTACAATCTCAACATTAGAGCAGCTGCTAGTTGCTCACGTTTGGTTCTTTCCTAGTATTAAGGCTTTTTAGTGGTAATTGCTAGGACACCTTTGTGGTGTTACAGACTAAGGTACTACAGCAAAGAGCAAAATGTCCTTAGAGGGCAAGGGTTGGGTTTGGAATTTGAACCAATGTGGGGTTTGTGGCAGTCTTTAATGCTAAGCATTCATGATGGCAATGTACATCCATAAAGGACTTTGTCCCAAAATAAGACAGAAATTAGTGTGTTTCTGTTCAGCAGTAAGATAGTACTGCCTTCTAGAGAGCAGCCTGTTATACTGGCGTAACTGCAGTCTGATACTGAATAATTCTGAGCTCTTTTAAATAAGTACTATTTGACATGCTTGTTTAGTACTGTGCCACTTGTAAAGTGAAAGAAATTGCTGCCTGTTAGTAGTCACTTAAAGAAAACTACACTCAAATAATGAATGCATTATATAAGCAGCTTATACATATTAATATCAGGCTTTGACCTGAAGTATGGAAACACTAACCCATATCTTTAGTTTTGCCTTGTAAAATGATTCTCTGAGTGTATGGAATCAGGCTCAAATTAAGAACAGACTTGTGACCTATGTATGATGCACTAGCTAATTTTGTATGGTAAGGCTGTGCATTTCTTGGAAAAAAAAGTAGTCATATCCCAAGTTTCCTAAGCACCTGAAAGGAGAGGATGGCAAGTCTGCTTTCATCACTTCAGCTAGGAAAATGTTGAATGGAAACACATGAACTGACTACACCTTTCACTGCAGTGTTACTAAAAGCCAAAGTTCAGCACTGTAACTTCTGAAGCAGAAATTATTTGCACCCGGTTCGAAGAATATCTGATACTTGTTTTCCCAAATATGCTTTCCAGGGTTTCACCAGGCTGTTCATGTTCACAAGGAGTTTGCTGGTCTTAGAGTCCTCCTGGCCTGCTATAAGATAGTCAGTACCTAATTTAAAAAAAGAAAAAAATATTATTGTTATTAAAGATTTTTTCTGTCTTACTTGGTTTGAAATTACATTAATTTGGTTTTATGTTTTCTGCCCATGATTGGTTTCCAATATGCTGCAGGTTAGCAGCTTTAGACTTTGATGGAACAAACCATTGAGTGCACAAGAATTTACAGTAGAATAAAGAAGGAAGACTTACTTTTTCATTTGAAAACACTACAAAGTCATAGAACAAGTTAGAGTACCCCTACTTTCCAAAGTTTTTATAGTAATTTCTGTTTTTTCAAAAAGAAGTAAAACATGATGTGAGAATACTGTGAGGAAGAAAACTCTCTGGACATCAAAATATAGTAAAACATTTCCAAGAGTTTGAGGCTTTTTTGTAAAACTTTGTTGTCTGATAAGAAAATGCCTGTTACTGCAGTTAGTGACTCCCTCTTTGGTGTGGATGAATTAAAGGACTCTGCCCTGGACTGATGGGAAGTGTTGAGTAGCCATAGCTAATGATCATAATGAAATGTCACCACTGTTTACAGGAGAAGGAAAATACCTGGTAAGCATTTTGTCCTTACCGGGATTGAGAATGGGACATGTACATCCCCTGTTGGTCCAGGATTCTGGGTAAATGCTTCTGTTGCTCCGAGCAATTTTCACTTTGCCTGATTTCAGCACCTTCTTCACTTTCACAACAACTTCTGCATGGGTCCCTTTGTCATGAGCTGATAGGATTCTTGCTTTTATCACTGCCAAAAACCACATCAAGATAGAGACCAACTATGAGTTTGTAAACTGTGTAATGAGTGCAAATAAAATGGCAGTTTAGATGTGAGGGTTTTATAATTTATTCTTGATACAGAGGCCAACCATTTCACTGAGTCACAGTTCTCACACTTTCTGCCGTAAAGAAGGAAGCTAACTGGGTAGAAAGGAGACACCATGGAGACTTGCATGAAAAATGCTATTCAGTTCTGATCAGAAATTGGACATGTCAGTAGAGAAAAAAGGCAGCAGAAATCCTACCTCTTATATCCTAACTTAGCCAGTCCTGTCATTTTTCATAGCTATCAGCTAATAACATGCAGAGAGAACACTCTGAAATTACCATACCTTGAGGGTGTGTCACCCACTTACCATAAGCATATTTCATCTGGCAGAAGTCAGTGACACTTCCAAGCACCTTTTCTTTGCACACACACTTCTCTAGCAGGGGAATCACAAAACACCAAGGGTTGGAGATGAGCCAGGGTATGAGAGAGAAAAGAAAAGCAAATGATACTCAGTTATAAAATTATGTGTGTATAGCTCCCATAATCTAGATGGACCTTAAGAGGAAGTCTGAGAGTGAGCTCAGTTATTTGCAAATCTGTTTCTTGTTAAACTATACAATAATTATTCTGAAATCTGATCAGAACTGTCAAGTAAAATGTAGCCCTCATGAGGTGTCTTGTACAGTTAATAAACTGATACTGATAAAGAGATTTGTAAGATCAGATCCAGGTGTAAATCATGTAAGTAATAATACCCTTGTTCAATCCCGTAAGATAAGAAATGCTGATCCTTGCTGATATTAAGGTAATATCCATCTCTGAAAAGTCAAAATATGCAATAGGTGACACTATTATCTCTGGGTCTTAAAAAGTCATTGATGCTGGTAAGTGCTGGCCTTTAGACACGGCAAGCAAAACTGAGAGGTATTTTAAGTATTAAAGGCTCCACCTCATTCTATAAGCCCACTTACTTTGTATCTTTAAGTCAGGGTGAAGAAAAGAAAGAACTGGCACCGAATGAAGTTACTAAACATTCCCAGACCCTGGGCTGTACCTGGGTGCCTTAGTGCAGAAAATCCTTGTTCATGGTCATTCCATTTCCAATCCTCTTCACTCTCATTGGTTGATGTTTGCACAAGGTCAGGGATTCGTCCCCCAATTGGGATGTTAAAGAATGGGTCATTGTCGTAGCTGGAGACACATGAAACAGAAGACTTGGTTAGGACATGAGATGGGTGGTAAGCAGGTGTTTGGAGCATGTATCAGTTGTATCCAAACAGAATCATTAGGGTTGGAAGAGATCTCTAAGATCAAGTCCAACCATACCTATCATTAACATACCACTAAAACATGTCCCTAAGTAGAACATCTATGTGTTTTTTAAATGCCTCCAGGGATGGCAGCTTCACCACCTCCCTGGGCAGCCTGTGCCAAGACTTAACAACCCTTTCAGTGAAAAAATTCCTCCTTATATCTAGTCTCAACCTCACCTGGTGCAACTTGAGGCCATTTCCTCTTGTCCTCTCACTGTTAACCCTGGAGAAGAGACCTACCCCCATCTTGCTACCACCTCCTTTCAGGTAGTATTTCACAGACTCCCATCTGAAAGCAAACCCAAAGGAGAGCTTCTTTACCCATTGAAACATTTTCCAGTATGCTGGTCGCAGTCTCTGGCACAGTCACAAGGGCGACAGCCATTTTCTCCAAAGCCCCAGTAGCCCATGAGACATCTATCGCAGTTGGGCCCCGCCACACCTGGCTTGCAGTAGCAGAATCCTGTCTTGGGGTGGCATCGCCAGCTTCTGCTGAAAGTTGCATTGGCCGAACCCATTGGCTGGCAGGTGCAAGCTATGGAGATACACAAGAGGTGACTGAAGCTATGTGCCCAGGGCTCATGTGGCTAAGTGACATTTTTGCAAGGCTAATAAACTCATGCTGTCTTCCTTATAATCACTAGTTTTAAGTTGCAACCAGTAGATGTTGCATATCAGCCTAGATTTGCAATATTTTTGTTTCTAACTCATTAAGCACAGCAAAACAAGTACAACTGGGACATATTTATATGTGAAAGTCAGTTCTGCCCTACTACACAAATCTTGACCATATAGGGGTTTGTTTTCATTTTTAAAGGGGCTTGCAGGTGATTCCCTTGTAAAGTGTTTTGCAAAAAGGTTCACTGGAATAGAAAAGGTAAAAATGATAGCTATTGCCTACATTGTCTCTCCTGTGAGCACAGAGATCACAAAAATACTGTTTCCCCTGGGCCAGATGCAGTTTATGTAGGTGGTTCAGATGACCTAAAATAGTTTCCAAATTTTGCCTGCAGTGAGTCAATGTATTTCTGTTCTAAGTGACACATCTCATCATGCAGTACAGTGTGTAAAGAAGCTGATGAAATCTTTTGTACAAATACCTGAGGAGATCTGTTATAAGGAAGGCAGAAAGAATAAGAGAAGATCTCTAAACTCACTAGACTTACTTTACATGTAGCTGACATGAGCAAAGAAAAGGGAAAAAAACCCAGATCTTGCCAGTTTGACACCAAGTTGGGAACTCAAGGCAACTTGGCAGTGAAACAGATAATTACAGCTCCTGTGGGCAGCTCTGCCTTCACAGACAATAAGTTGTCATAATTCCACACCACCAGTACATTCCCAATGTGACAGGATCAGCAAGTGAGGTGGAAAGTAATATAGAGATAGTAGTGCAAAGCCAAGACAGTTGACTTGTCTCCATCAGGTCAGAGGCTAGCTGAGATAATCAAGCCTTTATCTCAGCTCTGCAGAGGTAAACATAGCCACTCATTTCTGATACTCAAACAAGTTTGATTAAAATAAGAACAGAGTTGAACACTACAGGACTTCCATATTTTGGCTTTTTTTTTTGTATTACAGCAACATGCCCTGGCTTTTGCTTGTAGCAGAGACTGAAAGGGACATGCATCACTATTTCATCCATCTGGAAGAGGGCAGAAATAAAAATCTCGTGGCTAAGACCTGCTGTAACAGAGATTTTCAGTTAAATGTTGGACACCCAAGGTGTTTAGATAGCTTGGATCAGGGGCCAGCCTTTTGGATGCTTTTCTGAACTAAACATGATCGCCAAAGCTTTTGAAGTTTGCCCATCATTGCTTCTAATCAAACTACTTTTCTTCATGAGCTCACAGATAAGAGACCAAATGAACACTCTGATTCCACACATCATTTTCCAAGGGGAAGGGACAAGTACATGACTGTAAAGAGTGTTAACATGTAGCAGAGGCAGATTCACTTTCATCTCCAACCTCATTTCATGATCAAGAAAATATCTTTTGAAAATAGTACAAGAAAAAGGGTGAGCAATTTTGTTTCAAGGGCATCTCTCTTATGATCTGCTTATTACATAGTTATTTTCTTTTCCCCATGCCCTGTGTTCTCTATGCCAATATTTTTAATAATATTATTACACTCTGATGTAGACAGATCTTGGTCTGTTGTTTTCAAGGGACGCTAGCACAATAGCCTAAGGACATGTATTGGGTTTGAAAATAAGCGTGCTGTCATGGGCAATGTACTCAACACAATGAGTTGGTTGGTGGATGGCAGCAGGCTTGCCTGTTTGCCACAAAGCAGTCTTGACTTTGGGAGCAAACCCAGGGATTTTGCTGTCAGATCTGGAGAGCAGGTGTGACAATGAAGTGCTCATTAGCACTGACAGCTTCAAAGGCAAGTTCTGATTTGTTGCTGCTCAATTTGGATTATTTTTGCCCAGATTTTTGCAGGGCTAACTATGTCACCCTAAAAGAGGAAACACTTAGTTCCATCCATCCCTGAAAAAAAATGATTGTCATACATTTGGGCATAGGGAGGGGAAACACATGCTTCATTTACTGCAGACAGGTCTGAGCCACAAGAAGAGATTGTCAACATCTGGGTTGGCTTGAATCCAGGTTTCTGATTTCACTGTAATATCTCTGTATATAGGTCCTACCTGTGGAGTTATCACCTTAAATTTCTTATATTTCTGATTTTCAGATTCAGCAGTTAAGGCCAAGTAACAGATGGGCAAATCATTATCATCATTAAACTAGCTACCATCAGCTGAGACTAAATTCTGATTCAGGAAGATAAGACCTTCTCCTATCCTATCCCTAAAGGAAAGTATTAAAGGACAGTGAGGCACAGTCTGAAAATCACTTGGGGTCTCCTNAGAAGCTGATGAGGTAGGGAAAAAAAGCTTTTTTTTTTTTTCTGTAATTTCGGGACTACAGTTCAGGAAAAATAATGTTCTCAAATGAACTGTGGGGCATATTCCTTACTTAGAAACTGGGACAGCTTCTGGTGGATCAGAAGGCAAGTTGAATAAACAAACATACAACACTTTCAAATGAGTTATACAAGTGACTTGCAAACACTTTACTCAGTCTGTGTTTGTTTAGCATTTCAGCTTGGGTGTGTATATTGTCTGGCTTCCAGAGTATTACAGCCAAAATCCCAGTTGTGCATCTAAGGTAACTCCCAAAATAAGAGCCCACACGTCACGTGCTGAAGGGGCATCTGTTGATGACTGTGTTTTAGCTGTTTAATAGTATCACAGATTTGCAGATAAATCTCACAATTAGAGAAATGTAAAAGCAAGCTTGCAAAACCTTACCCTTTTACATTTCCCAATATTTGACAATCCAGCATCTTTCCCTGCTGATTTTTGCTTCTTTTCTCTTGGCAAACCCTAGTTTTCTCTCCATCCTCCTCCCTGTCTAACAAAACACCAGCTAACATGACAATGGCCTTGTTTGTCAAAGGCATCATCAATTATGTTAGGGATGGTGTGCAGACAGTTCTAGCTCAGAGATGCCTGGTGTCTTTGGGTTCTCCCCTTGACAACAGTGTAATAAAAATGTCATCATTGTACTTAAATATTGGCTATCAGTTATGAAGTACCACAAAGCATCCTCTTATCATTTAGTCTCACTCTTGTACTAAGTTTGTTTTGTCAGAAACTTATGTAAAAAGGAAGAGATGAGGAATAATGAAAAATGAATAATTCATACAGCAGTTTCTACTCACATCCTCAATAAATCTGTCTGTGCTCAGCACAGCTGTCTTTCCCATGTAATTAGGCACAGATGTAAAATCTAATATTGGATTTTACAATATGGTCCCACCTTACAGGAAAATAGCAAGTGCTCTAAGTAATTCAGTGGACTTTGAGGTATCTTGCCTTAAAATTCTGTCTAATAATACTGCATAAGATACAGCTATGAGCAGCCTCTGGCTATTTGATGAAAAACAGGCAAAATGAAAAATTATGCAAAGCCTTTGGAATCTGAAATACATACATGTGCATCTTTGGAGCATATGACCAAATCGGGTCAATTTTTAAAGCATGTCAGATGTGGGGATTGACTTTGCCAGTGATGCTTCTTAAATGAAGGAAATAAGATAGACAGCTCTGTGTGTGGTCAGGCTGATTAAGACAGACTTTAAACCAAGATGTGATCAGGCCTTTGTGATATTACAATTAGAAGTTCATTCCCTCTGCTCATAGAGTAAAAGGATGAGAAGCAGAGCTTTTCAGTGTGTGTGTGTGTGTGCATGTGCATCTGGGCATATTTTAATTTTCAGCCCTTCTGCTTAGAGTGAAAAAGCTTGTTTTCTTGGAGACCCTTTTTAATGGTCTACGTGCCTGCATTATTTTTTAAGCTAAGCAAAGGGTGAGTACAAAAGATGGTGCCATTTCAGAAGGATCCCTTAAGCCCCCAAATAAGCCACAGGAAAGAGCCAAGGATACAGCAGTTTTTCTAACCATTGGTTAGGAAACGATTAGGCTTCCGAGTCAAAGCTCCCATACAAGTCTATATCCAAACTACATAATCCTGTGTTGTCACCCCTAATAACAGGCAGGTGTGTGCCTTGCTCTGGGGCTCTTTTCATGCCTTCCTTTTTTTAATACAGATTTAAGCAGTGTCAAAACAAGGCTCTTGCACATGACCTAGCTCTCATTCATCCCCAGCTGCTAGGAACAGGAGAAGCAAAGAGATCATGGGCAGCCTACCTCTGTAGACAAAAAAATAGCAGATTCACACTTACATGTCAAATTTCAACAGATTTTTTTTTCAAGGGAATGTCTCTGCAGTCTCACATTATAGGGTCAGCAAAGGGTGGTTTGGATAGTGCCAGGACATCCAATTGTTATACAACTTTTTTTTTTTTTTCCTAGCAGTGATTAAGAGAGAATGCTGTTCATTATGACTAATGCTGAAAGACTCTTTCTGGGCCTGAGCAGTGTCCTGTTAACTTTCTGTGAGCCTGAGGGGGATATCACAGCTGAACCTAGACTTTGCTCTGGATGGCAGAGCACTCTTCAAGCGTGCTTTCTCAAAGGGATTATCACAGCATTTCATTCAGCTTTTTCATCAGATTTCCTTTCCCAGCTCAGTATCTACTGTACACAAGGGTCAAGTTTTGATCTCCCATTGAGGTTTTTTTTTTCCCTCTGAGTGCAAAGTGGGAAGCTGAGGACCAAGTTGCTCTCAAAGTCATCCATTCAATCTCCTGTTTGCAGTTTATTATTACTTTTCAGCACTTGCCCAGTGGGTGGGTTTTTCATTTAGTGTTCTTAGTCTGACACTGTTTGCATGGCTTTCTCAAAGTGAGATGATGCCTTGGATTTGGTACATTTAAATCCTCATAAGCATGCTAGTCTGGAAGGGGCAGCTTTTCAGTTTATGATCAGCACACTGAGGTATGAGAGAAATGTACCTGGTGGGCCAATTGTCACTTATGTATTAGCAATGCTCAAAACACTGTTTTATAGTGAGTAACCAGAGTTGTTTTTAGGGTCACAAAACCTGAACGATTTACTCAGACCGCACTAGATTAAGTTTAATAGCAATGCAAGTTTTGCAGCCTAAAGGATGGAGAAGGCAGCCCCTCATCTTCCATCTTGCCTGAGGCCTTTCAGTCTAATATCAGCTCTAGGCATAAGCAGCCTATGATGATCATGGAGGTGAAGTTTTCCCTCTATCAAAATGAGTCTGTTCTAACCAAAACAACTGTGCCTGTCTCCACTGGTGTTTCTGGATTTGCTGTCACTGATAATAACCAAAGTAGTGAAACATTCCCTGAAAATTTTCTGCAGAGGTACAGCATAACATGAAGTGCACATTTACACACTGCCTGCAAGCCACATGAGGAAGTGTTTAGGGATCAGTTCTTTCATCATACAAAATAGTACCCTATTAAGGTAATTCATCAAATGTCATAGTGGGAATTCTCACCATAAATAAAAGGCACAGACTAACTCTGTAGTTATAACTACAAGTGTCTCTTCTGTTTCCACACAGGTACAAGCATCGTGCACACATCAGCCTGCTGTAAAAGCTGAGGCTCTCTATCTGGAGTGAATTGCAATACCCTTTCCTTATATCTTGATATTGCAAGCATTCACACACCTGTGAAAGGTCCCATTGAGTTGAATCATGCACAGATAGGGTCATCTAAGTCAAGGAAGAATAGATATCCTCTAGAGGGCAATTCAGCTCATCTATCTCAGGCATCTATGTTAGACTACAAGAGAACATTCCCTAGAGGTCCCACTGTTTCTCCACTGACTGTACAGGGAACCTAGAAAAGACACACAACTTTCAGGTGGCTAAAGTAGGATGGCAGCTATCTAGGCCTGAATGTGCAAGTCAGAGTGGAAACAATTGCATTTGGAGGCCTTGTTGGCAGCAGTGTGCTCCCAGGTGAAAATAACATCATTGTGCTTGACTGGCATGACAAGAATAGAACTCCTTCAACAATGCAAACTTCTGAACAGTTTTTCTTTTGCTATGCAGAGTATTGGCAGGAGGTACTGAGAAGTACTGTAACTAGATCAGACAAAAGAGGCAGAGGTAGAGTCAAGGTCTGATTTCATCCAGGCTAGTGCTAGGATTTCCACACAGATAGGCTGTATTTTCAAACTTCTGGCACAAGAAAAATCTGTCATTACCGTATTTCCCTGTAGTAAATCTGCTCAGAGTAGAAACAGGACTAGAGAGGGACAAGCATGGAATGCAGATACAGTGTGAGTTAGATAAGGCCACCCCCAGTTCTGCCTGCTGATCTGTGTTTGATACAAACGTCATGAAATCAAAAAGGGGTCACGTGGAAGCAATCTGTGCTGGAACTGAGATCCAGTGGAAAGAATACAAAAGAGCAGAGACAGAATGTGTTGTGCCCAGAAAGTTTAAGCAATGTCATAGGCCGTACAGTCCTAGGGAGAGGAGTGTTTGTAACCTGTTTAAGAGGAATCCTGATGAAAAACAAAGGGTCAAGAAAGCTTTAGAAGCACATGATGTCAGTGGGCACAAGTATAGATGACAGAGGATGTTCTCTGTGCTGGCAACTGATGTCTGAGCTACAGGAAGGGAAGATTATCCAAAAGGAGAAATGAAATTATGTGTATTACTGGAAATAGCAACATCCCAAATATATGCCAGATGGAATCATATGCATGAAGCCTGGCAGGATACTTAGGAAATGTTTACACTAAGTAAAGGAGATTTGAGCTATGTTCCAGACTGGCTGACTGTAAACTACCTTGATCCAGAGGTTGTACAGCCCTCTATATAAAACCATTGGTACCTCTATGCCTGAGTTGCTTCCTAACTCATCCTACTGAACTGTTAATGAGGCAATTAATTTAGGCAGAGAACCCTATAATACAGCTGTAGAATCCAGAAATAAGTCTGAGTGAGCTCTGATCTGTTTGTTCCCAAGTGGATATGCATGGTCTCATGCATCCCACACCTCCTGCAACCATTATTGTATATGTGTTTATGTGCACAGATGTTGCACAATCAAATGGAATTGAACAGTAGCTTACACATAGGCACATGCGGTCTTGAAATGCAGAAAAAAACAGCTAAATAAAAAGTACCTCAAGAAAAAGGAACCGTATTATTTTACATGCAAGCACAAGAGTAATGTACCTTTCCCCAGAATGCATTTGGAGAAGCTGTTATCACAAGATGTGTGATACCAATGGGAGAAATAGATCCAGAAAATCTGGAAGATTACCTTTGATCAGAAAACTGTAGTTCAGGAAAAGAATACAAAGAAAGTATAGTAATAGTCATTAGTTACAGCTATAGGAGTTATTGATTTCTTTCTTTTAATCATGCTTTTAATGATTCTTCCACCCTTCATTTGTCTTCACCACACGTAGCAATAGCCACTTACGTTTGCAGACCTCTGGAGAAGACATGGGTTTCCCTCTGTCTCGGTAATAGCCTGCTTTACACCTTTGGCACCGATGTCCCTCTGTGTTGTGCTTGCAGTTGTCACAGACTCCACCACTGTGCTTCCCTGATGCCAGCCAAACACTCAGATCAAAATGGCAGCTGTCAGCATGGTTGTGACAGCGACACTCTGGGGGGAAATAGGAGACTATTTCAGGCTCATATAATAAACATCAATACTATCCAAATGGTATTATTTTTCCTACTGTGAATCATGGAGGAAATATCTGAATCTAACACATTTAATCTGTCTGCAATCCTTGATTTTCTTAAAAACTAGAAATTTTGACAGAGTCCTAACAAGATCTGAGAAGCTTGGGTGGTTATGAGCTGTGTGGTATTCTTACCACAACCTGGTGGTATTGTAAGCCCTGCACAAATGCCTGGAACACTAAAAACAAGTGACAGGACAGCTGCATGAAGAATAGGTCTGTGTCGTGTAAATTCCACTTCCCAATAGCCCAAATGTGTCAGCTGCAGCAAAACATATATCCTGAAGTTTTCCATCAGTGACCAGCAACTTATTCCAAGTTTCTCTAACAGAACTGTAGTGTAAATCAACAGAAGTCTTTGCAGGCAAGCTTTGCCTGCTGGCACAGTGAGTGCTCATTCTGAAAGCCTGGATCAGTAAACTCCCTGCCACTTACTTCTGCATTCATTTGGAGCCCCTGTTTTTCCATCTCCTGGTTTCCAAGGCTGATCATTGTATAGTGGTGCACATTTCTCACAGTGGTCTCCTGCTGTGTTGTGTCTACACATACACTTTCCATGGGCCTGTCAGGAGAAAGAGAATATATCCATAAGCTACAAGCAAGAACATGGTGGAGTGCCCAACAGCCTCAGGAGGATGTGGGACTCACCTGCGCAACTCCCACACAGCTGCCTGGCGCTCCAAGGAAACCCACAGAGCCTGGAGCCTAAATTATAGCTTTCTCTCTCCATACAGTCACTAGTGATGTAGATTTTTTCCTCTTTTAGTTTAAATGCATGTGGCAACAATTTATTTTTAACTTTTCTGTTAACTATATTACTGCTACATTGACAAACAGCCTCCAGACTATTTAAATTGGGTAAGCTAACAGTTTATTTTGATTTATAAGTTAAGGTGAAGAGCACACAAAGAGCTTGAGCAGGCAAATACACTCCAAGCAGTGTGAAATACACTCTTAGCTAGCAGAGTTGCATCACAGGAGAGCACAGTCTAACAGAGGGTGCTGGACCCTGTCTTATTTGACATTAACAGTGGTCTGGAAGAGAGAGTAAATACAGAGCAACAAAATCACCATGAATTACAAAGTTATAAATTAATTGGAAGAATGAGCAAGTAATCCTCGACCTCCTAGCACAGATAAAAATGTAACAAAAATATTAGAACTGGAAAAATACCAGCTCAGCTAGTATACCCACAGAAAAACAATCCACACATTCTGCGGGATGAAAGCACTAATGTTTGAAGAGAGTTAGGTACAGCAGGCACCAACCTACCAACTTGCATATGAATATATGTATAAAGTAGGTTAGCAGAAAAGGCCCAGTAAAATTTTGGGCTGTGTAACAAGAGCAGTGTAACTCCAAGTGGACAGGAAATTGTACCTGCAATGCTGTGTTCAGGTTTGAACACCTTATTACCACATAAATGAGACATTGGAAGATGTTGAACAAAAATGAGTAAAAGCTGGCATGGTTGAAGAATAAGGCTGAACTACAAGAACTTAGGATACAAACCCACCAAATCTAGGGGGAAAAAGAAAGCAGTGCAAAAAGTCTTGACTAAAGTTGGCTGAATAGCAGAGTTCTTTCCATTACTATTTGCTTGAAAAAAAAGAACTTGCATCCTCTGTACTTATCTGCCTTTGCTGGAGCACAATAATAATATTTAGTCATGGAAATATTCTAATATATGCCAGTTTTGGAATCAGGTATTAACATGAGAAACCTTATCTTGGAAATGGAGCCGGTCTGGCCTTCAAATTGGAAGTTACCATTGAAACTGGTTCTGTTCTTAAGTCGCTTCACACACCACAAATATAATAACCAGTTCCACTATAGAATGTGATTTGTTGCACAAGATTCTGCTGTACCAAGCAGGGTTTTTGTGTTACGGGTTCTGTTTAATTAAGAAACAAGATTCCAATTTCTGTTTGCAATGCCTCAGAGAAAGGACTTCCCAGAGAAATTATTTGAGGACATATCCAACATAGAGAGTGAAAGGGAAAGGCGGTACCATATAGCTCATGTTCTATACTCATCAAAAGAGAAGCTGCTAATTAGTGGTATGTATTTCACATGCAAGGAGACACTTGTACTATGGCAGGAAATGCACAGAAATCAGGGACTAGGCCCCTCTCCCTCCATTCATTGTTGAAGGTGCTAAGCTCTGTAACCACTGTCACAGCTCTGGCCCACTGCACATTACACAAAAAGCAAAGACTGAAATTTCATTTTGACTGGGGTGTGCATTGAATCTAATCCTTTAATCTTGCCACTAATGTGAGTCGTATTTCTGAATAGTCTTTGCGGAAAGTCAGAGTCCCTTTGCAGTTGCCCCTTCCCCCATTTAGCATAGCAGGTAGGGTGGGATCAAGAGAGGTGTGTTCAGAAGAGCAGTTGTGTGAGTGCCCTCCCCTGCCCCCAAACTCATCTCCCTGCAGCAATTTGCTCTCCGCTCCCCTGGTTTCTAATCCTCCCAGAGCAGATATGTGATGCAGCTAGCAAAGGGGATAGGCTGCAGCTGATGCCATCGCCCCTCTATGGCCAGCTGGCAGATCCACTGCTGCACAGAGCATTTGGCTGCCTCCTCACGGAAGAGTGAGCACAGACTTCAGGGTATGCATTTGTCAGAGCTGAGCACCAGTAAACCTCAGGAGGATACAGCATGTAGCACATTATGTGATGCCTCTCCAGACCTTTGTACAAGAAAGTCATCCATGTCCACAGCACTAAATAGGATGACAAATTACAGACACAGACCAAAATACTAATAAGCAACCATGTCAGGCTTCTTCTTATTTCAGTTTGGCTCTTCAGGTTTACAACTTCCCCACTGTGGACACAGACTGTTTTTCAGAAGCAATAGAACGGAAAAGGACCAGGAGTGAGAAAAAATAAAAAGTTCATCCAGAACCATAGATTTAATGTCTCCCAACTTCAGACTCTGAACTTCATAGCTCATTCTGAAATGAATCAGAACCAAAATCTTGAATCCAGTAACTTCTTAGGAAAATGCTAGTGTATTTCAACATAAAATTTGTAAATTAGACCATGGGGGTTTTTAGAGATATATACACAAACTGCACATTCACTATACAAAAAAGTTACATGAAAGAAGTGCTGAGATTATACAGTTGGGAAATAGCAGAATTAAACCATGCAATCTAGTTTTAGCCTTGAATGACATGATCAAATATTCATTATTCCACAGGACCCTGTGCTTAGAGTGCACAGCACAGATGGTGTGAACACTCATGAACAATTATTCATAAAGTAAACAGGAAAACTCAGTGAGAAAGGAAGAGTCTGGGAGTTCTTTGGAGGTAGATGTTTTAGTTTACTCATTGCCTACTGGTTCATTGTGAACTGTAGCTTGTGAAAGCTATGTGGGAATGGCATGTTGTGAGCAGGACAGAGGTATAAAGGAAGCTTCCTGTGATCCCTATTATTGAAGTTTACCAGATATATGTAGAAAGATAGTTGGTTTAGACAAAGCTTTTTGGTATAGGTTTAAGAACAAGGAAAAGAGAATTGATAGGTGTTGGGATAAAGGGTAGGGGAAGAGAAAACAAGTCTGCCATGTGTTATCTGTGGATGGGTATCTCATGGAAGATTTTTTCCATAGAGAGTAATCTCAGACAGCATTCCCACATGAAAAACAGCTGAGGAGGGTGCAACATGAGGTGACAAAATGTCGAATGGAGGTGGCTAGGAGAAGGGAGCAGAGACAAACAGCTCAAGTAGAACACACATGAGAAAAGGGATGCATGGATATATGTGACCACTGCAGGAGGAGTGGTTAATGCAGAGGAAACTGAGCTATAGAAGAGACCTGTTACACTTAAGCATGAGGTGAAGTAAGGATAGGTGGAATGGCTGCAAGTAAAGAGACAATTTGTTCTGTTAGAGAGGAAGAGATAGGAGAGGCAGCCAAAGACCAAAGTCCAGGAAAGAACAAGAATGAAATACAGGAAGCTGTAAGATAAAATAGGAAATGGGATATCTGCTTAGGGACGAGAGAATGTGAGAGTTGCACTCAACACCAACATAGGGAGCAGGCATGTCCCTGATTTGTTATTCACCATTGAGGTAAGTCTGTGTCTCTCCCATAAAAGTGAGTCCAAAAAAGCTAGACTATTATGGTCAAATGCAAGACATCAGAATGCACCGCATCTCACTGGAACACAAAGATGATCAAGCCAAAAGAAAAGAAAAATAGAGAAATGGAGAACTACACTGATTTTTTTTTCTGTGACCTAGAAAGCAGGGCCAGGGTTGCAAGGAGAAAATTATGATTAAGGAAATGATTGTTACAGAGCAGCAAGGACCAGTTACTTTTTAAGGGTTAAAGAGCTATAAGCTGAGGGTTAGTACAGTCCAGGCTGTGCCCTTTATTGCTGTGGGCAGAGCAGGAAGGTAAGTACCACAGTCCATTGATGACCCCAGACGCAGCGAGGGGATAGACCAGAGGCAATTCAGGAAAAACAAGAGACAGGCCCAGAAATAATCTCACAAGACGGAATTAATGTCCATCCAGGAGGCAGAAGGAGAGACAAAACACAACACATGCAAGAGGGTCCTCCAGGAGGGAAACTACCTGCAGCATAAGCCCAAGACAGATCCAGGAGGCAGGCCAGAGACAGGGATGCCAACAGGCACTTCCACAGCATAGCTCAGAGACTAAGAGCCCAGGGCTAAGCTAAAATGGAGCCCTGAGCCAATGAACACAGAGGTTAATGTAGTTGGAAGCTTTAGGATATCTGACTGCTAGGAGGAGTCATCCGAGGAAGAAAACACTTCAGCTTTCCATGTTTGGAGCTGGCAATACAGGTGGAGGGAGCTTGAAAGCCAGGTGTGAAGAACAGAGGCTTACATGAGTTTCATGCCATATCAGTTAGGAAACCTAGACAGTTTTCAGCTAAAGCTCTGTTATTTTATGATGCAGATTTATATGAATACATGTAAGTGTGTTGGTACAGCAGGAGAAACGCTGAGATCCAGGAGATTTCTGTCTCACATCTCTCATATTTCATTTTATCCTGAGTGTTCAATATGTGATGCTCCATCACTCGACATATACTGATCCTTAGATAAAGGAGTATTTAGGCCTCTATAGGCTTTTCCACAGTGCTCATTGTGCAATAATGGAGTACTTCAGAAACATTACAGAATTTGTTTTTACAACCCCTCCTTTCATTGGCTTCTCCTCATTACCATTCATTGGAGCATCATTGTATTGAGAGCTCAGTTGCTCTGACAAAATTTTAGAAACTGGATGGTACCTTCCAAAGTTATTCTGGGGAAAAAATCAAAGAAATAGATGCACTAGCAGGCAAGCAGACTGTGTGATTGTATAAACACCCTCATTTCAAAAACCAGTCTGAAGTACTATGTGCATAACCTGTAATAGTTGGAATTCTTGTAGCCCTACTTTCTGAGTGTGTTCAGCCAGGGTTACTCATGTCACTAATGCACGCTTTGAGCTTCGAAGGGTGAAAACTGTTGCTTTAAATACTGATATTCTGGATGCATCAAGCTTCCAGTTTTCTAATCGGCTTTTGCAAAGGGTAGTTTATAGGCTGACATACTTGCCATTAAAAGGTATTATTAGTCCAGGAAAGGAACAAAAATGGTATGCTATACTCTCAGTCACTATCATATTGGCTTTAGTTGCCACTTGAAAGCAAGCTCTGCTTTTGTTTGTGGTATAGCAGCTATGTTCACAGGCTGGTTTCATCAGGTAAATTCTTTGGAGGCAATCTCAACTTGAGACATTTCTGTTTCTTCCTGTGCTGTCATCTTCTACATTATGCCCTGAGTCATGTAAATTGGGATGTGAAAATGAACCATATTTAAAAAAAAAAGTTTAAACCACTTTTTTGTCCTTGGCACTAGTATTTGTAATCTGGATTAATTCCCTCAACTGTCTCACAATACAGTCGTGCTGTTAAAGTCTGTTATTGCTGCCAAAGGCTTTGATTTATACATCTACCACCTGAGCAGCTTTGAATCAGAACACAGAGGAGGTTATAGCTTAATGGAGTTTAATGCCAGGATGAACAGTTCCAATCATCTAGCTTGACCTGCTATACTAAACTATGGATTTGATCCAGTAGTTCTTTGAAGGAGCTCTGGTTGATTTATAACAAATAGTGTACAATGAGATCCTACTTCCACACAGTGGTTCCAAGAAATTACATGATACTTATCCACCTTTGACTGCACAAAGTTGCTTTGCCTGAGTTCTGAGCCATGGATGGGAGAGTGAGTGGAAATTTTTCATCTATTTGTCCTGCAATTTTTTTTATCTTTTAAACTCTGTTCAGCATTGTCTAATAGCTGAAACCTCTTGCTTTCTCCCTCTGCCCATTTATTTTCTTTTACTTTTGTCCTTGCAGTAAATGTTGTGGTTGTTGCTCTTTCTCAGTCTGTTTTGAGGCTCTTTTCCTGATGAATGTAGGTTAAATTTGGAAGCCTTCCAGAACATAGCAACTGTTGCTGATTCAGAGAAAATGTTTGTCTTTGGGCTCTGTATTCACTTTGTAATGTCGCCAGAGAAATTTTGGATACAGCAGTTTGCAATGACATCAGAGGCTAGTCCCTTACCTGCTTTTAAAATCAACCCTTTCTGGGTCATTTTGAGTAGTTAAATACAAAACAGTGTCTGCTATTCTGCTTTGTTTTGCTTACAGCTCCAATAGGGTTTGTTGTCTGTCCAAATGAAGAGATGTATCCATGCAGATTTGAAATAAATCCTTAAATATCAAGTCCTGAGGAGAGCACATATAACTTCTAAGAGGCCAAATTTAAAACCTCCTTCAAATCTGCAAAGAGCTAAAAGAATGGGTGGCTACTATGCCATTATTTTCCTATGTCACTTGCTGATTTCTGGGAAAAGGTCTAGTAATATGTGTATAAAAACTAGTAGACATACAGATCTTTTCCAAGGGAACTGAATTTCTGGCTCATGCTTGGGCACTTAGGTAAATTAAGTCTGAGGGAACTTGGCAGGACTGAGTAGAACTGGGGCACTTGTGGCAGGTCCACCTGAGCCCATACAGATTTTGGTCTTCACATCAGTGACTGAAAGAGCTGTGTCTGGTTACAAATTCACTGAACAGGTGATGGTGAAGAAAACTCAGTAGTAGTGTTTAGTTGAATATTTGGACTGGCATCACTAAGGCCTTTTTGAACAGTAACAAAAGAACAGGATTAATAGGCCAGAAAAGGTACAAAACTCATGCTTCACATGAAGGAATAGAACTCGGGCTGTGACAGTTTCAGGACACTACTCCATTCTCTGCCTGATTTCACCTCCGTCACTCTTTACACATGCGTTTGGCTATGCCTTAGCCCATATTTCACTCTGCTTTCTTACTGTTTTCCTTCTGAATGCTAGCTTGATTTTTACTCATTTTTGGGGGCTAAGCTGTCCTCTTATTTTTATCTGCAGTGCCAAAACCTCCATTATCAACCTGTAACAAGCTGCATGCGAGTAAGTTGTCACACTGAAATGCAGCCCCTGAGTTACAGCAGGCCACCAGCTCTTGGTGAGTGTCTTAAGAGCAGAGGAAGCCGAAAGTGGAGCAAAGCTCAGTATTTTAACAGGCAGAGTGCCTGAATCACAGCGTAACAAGTAATACTGCTGCTCAAATCTCCTGAACCTGAATGGCACAAGTGAGTTTTGTCTTGTTCAAGGCTTTGTTCCTGATGCCTCTGAACAGTCTCGCCTGATTTCTAACCTTTGCTGTAGAAAGACACAGAATTAGTGTTCAGGGGAGAAGGAAAGGGGAGAAGCTCTAGATTCTGATGTGTGGATAAGGATTTGTGGATTTACAGGTCACGCATAATGGGTTAGCACACTGCGGGCAGTTCGGATAAGTTTGGACATGACCTGTTCATTCAACAGGCAAAATAATTCTGTCATTTACTTTGTATTAATTCTGGCTAGCTCCAGCTACTCTCAGTATAGTTGGATTTCTACAGGTTAATCCACTGTGACTCTAAGAGTGTGTGGTTGAAAATAGACTCCCAAAGTAAGCCTGTGAGCTCTTCTCTGTATTTTTACCTCTGTATTCAGTGAACTTGGCAGCATGTATAGCTCCCATTCAAGTGAAATTATGTTGAGTAATGGAACAGATGAAGCCAAGAGAAAAATAGTTTTGTGCAACTACTTTGCAGATGGCTGCAGCTTGGAGAGTGGGGGAAGGGCAGGGCCAAAAAAGGTGCAGGACAATCCAGATTTATCAGGAATTTGGGAAGGAAGGAAAACAGCAAGATATTCTATGACTTAAAATCTGTGCACAGCAAGGAAAGGATTCTAAATACCTAAAGGGTACACAGCTAATGCCCAGGGCCCTTCCAGCACAGTGAGCAAACCAAGGCAAGGAAATATATATAGGATTTTATAACTTGTGCATTGAGTAATATGGAATTTGTTTATAATCCTGTGCAAAATTTCTCCGTATTTTGTGTTCACCTGCTGCCAAACTGTTAAAATGCAAACTCCATGCACCCACAAGCTACAACTCAGAAAGATTTGCTTAAATTACTGGGAGATTTATTGGGGATGAGTGAACTGGCTGAAAGCCTTGGTAAAAGACTGAAAACTTTTGTTCTACTAACATGTAGGTGAGCTGAGGACAGAAACAACATAGCAGTCTATTCAGTCCCAAGAGAGCTTAAAAACACAAGAACTTAATGTATGAGGCCAAATACAGCAGCTCCTATGATTGTCACATCACATCACAGCAACTTCCTAGTCTTAGTGGCTGTGTCAAGTTCAACTTAGAAAGACAGAACAGTATATATTGTGTGGAGATTAAATGAAAGAACCTTACAAATATCATAAATCATAGAATCATATGCTGTACTAATATGCTGTACTATGGAACACCAGAGAGTTATTGGTAGCAAGTGGTGGCTGATAGTTCCGAGATGAAGCAATGCTTTCTCTCTCTTAGACACACATACAGATCCTTCTAGCTTTGATGTGAAAAGCAATCCTTAAAAGGACTGTAAGGAATATTTTACCAGCCCTAAAATATATTTACAAGTGTTTCCAATCAAATGCTTCTACTAGCAGGGTTATTATGATCCTTTCACAGAGATGAAAGTAGCAGAGAACTGCACTTAAGTGATTAAAACAACAAAAGCTACTAGTAATGTCAGCATTAACATGTTTAAATAGCTCACCCATAGCCATTGCTTTTAAGCATGTCAGACAGGAAATTGTTTACTGACCCATCCAACAAAGTAAGAGCTGGTTTTCTTCAAGTAAGATGAGTGTCTGCTCCAGTGAATCTACTTTGAGCCTTAATTCAGGAAAGCACTTAGGTATGTCTCTTAAACACCATTCCTGAATAGGCATGTTTTTCTGATTTGGACTTCAGTAGTACTAAAAGGCACTTTGACAACAATCATAAAATGTAGGAAAAACTTGTTGACTTTATAATTGCAGAATTACTGCAGACTGAACTACTCTATGGATCATACTGTCAAAACTGTGGTTGTTCTCTAAACCATAGATACTCAAAACGTCGTGTTGATGGTATGAATGACAGAAGCTCTGACTGCAAAGCACAGGTTCTCAGCAGAGCTCATGGAGAACCTGCATGGATATCAAGATACGCACACAGTGATTATGGTCAGAAGAAGGTAGAAGCACAGTCCACATTTCCTATACACACCATACAACATAGAACAGCACCTCCTGCATCTCTGAGTGCTAGACATCATACAGGCTGGCACAGCTTGGATCAGATAATGTGAAAACCTAGCTGGGGATTATCAGTAGAACTGCACAAAGTATTTGACGGGGAGGTAATGTTTGCAAGGGATACGACATCCAAGTCACCTAGAAAATTTCTGTAGAAAAACAAGTTTTACCTTATGTAACCTCCATTGTGCCAAACAAGGAATCTTACTTAGGACCAGATCCTGCTCCCTTTGAAGTAAGTAGAAAACCTTCCATTTGCTTTATTGTGGAGGATCAGACCCACAGGGAGTCTAGTTTGTCTCTGTAAACAGGATAAAGAAGCAAAAGAAACATCCGAGGCAACTTGTAAGAATTTCCTGGCAGTGTAGGTGCTAATAATTAGCAAGTGAAAAAACCCTAATGTTTTATACAAAAACATTTTAATCATTTAATTTCCTCTCTCCATACTTCTCATGGACTAGAAAGAGAACTGTGAAATGTTTGGCAACCAGAAAGGACTTTGGTCTATATTCTGTGTTCTGTCCATGTGTGCTTTCTGCTTTGTAAACTTTGTTCTGGAAGCATCCCTGGACTCAGCTAAAATGTGTCATCGAAGCACATTCTAAACATGACAGCTCTTCCTAACTTTGTTGGAGCTTAATAAAGAATTTACTGTAGAGCAACACATCACTTTGTACATCCTGCAACAGTAATACCTGGGACAGGATTATGTTCCACTGCATCCAGTAGTAGAAGACTAAATGTATTCAGGTGGCCAAGTCCTGGCAGTTGTTTCCCTTATAACGGCATGTGAATGCCCTCCATTTAAAAGAAAATGCATCCCTATAGTTTCTGGAGCAAAATGCCATCTCTCAGATCCTGACATCTGTACCTATGTGAACTCTCCCTTCACCACTACAATATCATCATTAGGAAGTAAGAGATAAAATGTAAAATGATTCAGGAACTTGGCTCTTTCAGGATTTTCATTGTGTATTTGAGAAACAGCTAGGGTGTAATAACTAAAGCCCAAAAAAGAGGAGAAAAAGAGCATTATCATCTTTAATCCAGACTTGTATGACCCTGGGAGTAAAACGTTAAGTTTTGACCACCTAAGGTTTCACACTTCTCTGGTTAGTACACAACCCCCAAAACTACGGAAGGATACAGTAAGAACCTTCCAATCATGTCTGCAGAATGAGGATCAATTGTTCTCCATGATCACTGGGGGAGTAGGGACAAGAAGGAATCACCTTCATTTGCAGCAGAGATTATTTAGGCAGGCACTGAAGAAGAGCTTTCAAAAGGTCAAAATGGGAACGACTACTGAGGGTTTCTCTTGAGTCTTCATTAGAGAGTTTCAAAAGCTGTTTCAACAAGCATTCACTAGTGAATGGCTTAGGTATGCTTGATCATATCTTTATGCAAGGACTCAGACCAGCTCACTTTATGGTCTTTCCTAGACCTTATGTAAGATTCTAGAGGTAGTTAAAGCTCTGGAAGGCTTTTCTCACTGCTGCATTTGAACCCCTGCTTAGGCAAAGACTTGCAAGTATTTGTGCCTGTGTGAATGATGTGATGCATCCACCCTCTTGTCTCCTGGGACATGAGTCACTCATGAAGTGCATTTCATAAAAACTATTTCATCTTCTGCTCATGAAATCATTGGTGGCACAAAAAGATTCTATTCCCTTGTGACTAGTGGGGAAAAAATATTCCAGTCATGGTTTAAAATGGTTATGCCAGTAATATACACAATATTGTGTTTTCCTTTTCTGATGGGCAAAGCATTTATTCTTCTACCAGCTGTATTCATTTAGCATGTTATTCACCTATTTGGTTTCACTGTATTTAACAGTTTGCAATAGGGAAGATACACTCTTGAAACAGCATTTCTCTACAGAGCTATGTATTGGGTCTATATTTATATTTAACTTAATCTGATAATAATTTCACCTCATGCTTGAATACTCTAACTGAATCTTAGATTTATACCACAGATGGAACTGATTCAGAAATGATTTTGCAAATATTGTGAGACTCATTCAGTCCTAATTACCTTACAAAATCTACCTCGGAACCTAGAAAAGTTGAAAGGAAGACAATGAATACACATTCTGGAAGAAAATAAACCAAAATGTCAAGTGTACCATATATCTAAAGAGACAGAAATTAGCTGAGGATGTATTTCTTGATTCTATTTTGTCAGAATGCACCTGGGACTAAAGTTCTAAGGGTTATTTTGGTTTTCAAAACCCATTCTAGAGACAGTCAGCCTTCTGGAATCAGTGGAGCCATTGACTAGTTTAGTATGTGATGTATGAGTTGTGATGTACTTGGATATTTGGTTAGCATCATTTCCCTGTTACTGTTATTACAGTTCTTCTATATAATACCTGCAGCTAAACCAAAAAGGACACAGCAGACATTCCACCTGAATTGCAACTTCTGAGTATGCATACAAACACAACTCATATCTTCTGCACATCCAGGGTCAAACACAGATAAAAGACTGAACAAGGATGGCCTTAGTCATAGTCACTTATTTTAAGCTGAGTGGGTAAGAAAGGGAGACAGGGGAAATTATTTTCACATCCTGAGCACTACTGTCAATGTAGTGAAAGTAAGAAAACCATAGAAAGCTGAAAACCTGTAAGTAAAGGCTGAAGCCCTAAATATAATGAAAGTGCTTATGTCCCACAGACTCATAACATCTGAGATTCGAGATCTGATGCTGAAATTCTGTTCAGGGCAGTCTGCATCAAAGAGAATTAGTTCAGTTCTGTGCAGACATATAGATGGGAGAACTCATTCACCATATTTGGGGTTTAGCTCTCTGTTCCAATCACAAAGCTCCTTCACAAACGATAGGTACCTTAAGGTCCAGAGTTTTTAGAAGGGTCCATCTGTAGCAATGCAATTAATCTACGAGGAACTGCAGCAAGGTTGGGAATTTTTCACTAATGTGGATTGACAGTGCTGCCCTTTTTTAGATAAGCTTAGGGAGGCTTGGACAGGATCATACACAAAATATACAGGCTGAGAAAA
Source organism: Bucco capensis (assembly GCA_013396975.1). Classification (NCBI taxonomy): domain Eukaryota; kingdom Metazoa; phylum Chordata; class Aves; order Piciformes; family Bucconidae; genus Bucco; species Bucco capensis. The sequence goes on from VWZO01004367.1 coordinate 695,553, forward strand.
CATAAGCAGGTAACAAGTTTAGTAAAGTGGTGAATGTCTAGAACTCACCATGTTTTCTCTGACTCCCGTCCTGTTGGCAAGCTCACATTCCTCTGCATGCCCATTGCAAAAGCAGCTTCCCCGGATGATCAGGTCATAAATAGCATAGTGGGCAAATCTCTGAGGTTTCTCTACCAGTTCTGAACCCTGGCATGGACATTCCTGTCTTTTTAACAAAAGGAGGCGGAGGTTGGTGAGTTTCAGCAGATCTTGAGCCTCAGGACTGTAGGGGTCTTCGATCTTGTTAGTTGGGCTTAAGGCACGATAAATCACCTGAAAGACAGAAGATACACGTCCAAGAATAGATGTAGGATTCTGCATGCACAAAAAAACATCCCAAGGTGTTGTTCAGGAAAAATATCTATTTAGAAGACTCTGTGACTGATCCCAGAACATCACATGTAAGTTACCACCAGCTAGCCAAGCCTCAGCAAGTGACTGTGTTTCTGCTTTCATCCCATCTCAGATGTGAGATAGGAAATGCCTCAGTTTAAACATCTTTCCCTGGCATTACTGAGCCCAATCAATGCTTGCAGTTCAGCCATTGTGTAGTGACTTGTCAAGTGCTAGTTACTTCCTTGTGTTTCTGAGCCAAGTGACAACAGTGTCACTAAGAGAAATCCAAGGTTTATTGGCATAAATGCAGTATTAATGCTATCCAGATTTCTTAAAGCATTTTAGGAGCATGGTTTTAGGATTAGTTCTGGAGTCAGGTGGACTAAGGCACTATGGGGATCTGTGAAAGAAGTGGAAATTGTTACTTTTTACTGCATGTGTCTGTCATTATACTTATACTTGATGACAATAGTCTTGCATTTTGCTATGTTAACTGTGAAGGAAATCTTGTATATTGTATTTCAAAAGTAGAAACCTATTTTGTATATAGTATGATGAGTTTAAAGAGATGGATTCATGTTTTGGGATCTCCAGTCAATTATCCATCCTCCCCATGTCTTAATTGGCATTCAGATAGCACTGAGTTCTGTAGGCAGAAGAGCAGCTGTTGGGTGCTTTGCTCTTACCATAAGGACATTTGCTGATGCAAAGCTGCATTGTTTTTTGTTCCTTTGCATGACAGCTTGGAAAAAGGTTGAATTCTCTGTGGATTTATTATTTTGCAAATATTTTCATTTCTAGCCTTGCATCTCTTGAGGGGAGTTGCTTTGGTATTTTCCATATCCCCTTAGAACTCTGAATGTTATTTGTGAGTAGAGATGTTAATAGCTTGGAAGTCCTGGAGGGGTTGTGACATCCTTTTAAGAAAAAACAGTGTTCCATTCCAGTTGAGGTGCAAGAGTTTGCTTGTATGATTAATTCATGACCCATTTCTGTCTGGAATAAGACTAGTGGTGAGATTGGATTTGTTTGTCCTTATTTCTCCCAAGACTTGTTAAGTGTTAAAGATCTGATTTGGGTGACATAACACTAGTGAAGTCTTTTGGGAGTGGCATTTATATTTTCTTGGATTCAACAGCTACTAGGGTATTAGCTTTCCTTAACTTTGTAAAAATCAAAGGTATTCAGGACTTACTTAAACAAAGGTGTTTTATATCAGCAGAGCCAAAGCAGATATATTGTGCCAATATAAGGAGGTTTAGTGGAGCTGCATTTTGTACAGAGCTAGCACAGGTTTATTTTGTATTTAAATCAATTTAGCAGCATTATTTCATTTATGCATAAAACTGGAGAATGGAATTTTCCCCTCTCATCCCTTCTGGAGGACAGATTCTCCTTGAAATATTGTTGGTTAAAATCCTTGAGCACAAGGAAGAGTATAATGTAATCACTATCTCTTGGCTCATTTTTAATATTTGATGGAATGTTTCTTCTCACATTAAAGTGTCAGTCATTAGATCTTCCTTAACATATGTGTTGCCCTACTGTCAAGAGCAATATGTTACAATCCGTAAGTTATACTTATTGGACTACTATGTGTATTGATTCAAATAACTGTAGAGTGGGATGAATTTTTAAAACAGTTCTGTATCTCAGCTTACATGCCCTGAATTATTTTTCCATAAATGCATGATTTACCTTAAAAGAACCTCAAAACCAAGCCACTAAACTTCTTTTTATGTACTAAAGATACTTGATTATATTTTGAATTAATGTATTTGGCTTTGCAGTTCCCTAATAAAAAGTAAATCCTAAATTAGGGGTTAGATTGATGGTGGTTGTATATATGGGTTGATAATTTTATATGAATTTCATTTCTGTAAAAAAAGAAGAGATGTCACTGTAACCAAAATACAAACTTGGGAATATGACTAATTTTTCAAAGCCTCAATGCAGTTGTTCAGCAAGTAAATTCAGGCTTGTGCTGTTCTGGATTTCCAGTGAATTCAGTGGGAATAGTAGTCTGTTGTATGTCCTGCTTCCTTTTTTAAATAATGGTATGGTATGGCTAGGCTTTGCAAATNAATAGGATACAGGTATTCAGGTACTTCATGGAATGGGAGGATGATTAATAAATGTTTATCTGTAAAATTCTCTTAAGAATCCCTAGAGATGGATGTTAAATACATGCTATTTTAATAATAATAGGTAAAAAATAGGAGTCTGGCCATCTCAACCACTTCTGCATAAATGTTTTAAAGTTTAGATTAGGAATGGGTCCAAGTATTAGTGAACTCTTAGAGTCATGAGCTGTAGAAAGAGACACTCCATCTTTTCACTGTTTTATCTGTTCTTCTACTTTTTTTACTTTTTTTACTTATGATTAAGATGCAAGCTCTGGAAAGGTCCTCCCATGATGTTCACTGAAAAGCTATTTCTCATCTAATTAAATCTCTATCTGGTAGTAAGCTCTGTGGAAGCTCTGTGCTGTTTTTTTGCTGTACCAGACTGCCCTGAAATCTGCCAGTCATTTCTCTAAACATCAGTGTGCAGCTTTCGTAAACATCACATGCACAAATGCAGGAAAAAAAATTGGATGGTGATTGGGTCTTCTAAGGGACACCCTAGAAATCTTTCTGCTTCCATCGAATTGGAAGTTGAAGAAATTCACCATCTCCATAGTCTCAATCTTTTGTGGAAATACATCCTGTATCCTGAGTTTCCCTTATAATCAGGACCTAACACTGGAGCTGAATGCTGAGTAGGACATTCATGCTTATCTGCATATCTGCTATCAAGCGCATATTTGTCATTCTCATTTACAGAAGTCTGTCAGCTGCGCCTCAAAAAGATGATCACTGCCCTGTCCTGTCCTGACTTTTCTAAGAGCAAGGAAGTTTGGAGAATGCTCTAAGTGTGCAAAGCTAAAAAAGGTAGCCATGGTTAGAGGATTGGTTTTGCTGTACACAAGTTGGCACAGCTTCATAGGGAGTGATGTTTTATCGCCAATCAAGGGATCATCTTCATTCCAGAGACAGTGTCTCAGATTTTTGATTTCTTGCCATATGTTTTGCTTATCCATTCTTGATGCAGATAATTCTGTTTTCTTAACCTCATCTTCCAGACAGTATTAGTCACAAAAGATGTGCCACAACAAAGGTTCCCCCTTGCAAGCCCATAGCCTAAGGTCAAGGAATATGAGTCATAAATGGAGGGCAGTGCCAATGCATGGCCTCTTACAAAAGAAAATCCTTGTGCAGAACAAGAATTTGATATTACAAATCATCCTTAAGTTGATCCTTATGTTGATCATGTTGCACACAATCAGGTTAATGAGATCAGAAATGTCTATGTGCTTATACTAGGCCCATCAGAAGGAAGCTGCAATAAAAACACTCATCAGTCCTAAATCCTCTTCATTAAGAGATTTTCATGTGAGTTGATTTTGTTCTTAAAGGAACAGCAAATGATTATCTCAGAATTTTTCCTACCCAGTGGCAAATATCATCTGATTTATTTGATGGAGCCCCTTCACTAAAATGAATTCTTCCATCTTTTGGTGCACTGGACTTTACTAAGGGGTAGTCTTTTTCTTGTTTTGAGTACTGTTTGGAGCATAAAGGAAGACTGGCTATTCTCTTAGCTGTTAGAAGACCCATCCTGATGATTCATGAAGTAGTGTTATTTAAGATCCACTGCTTTTCTGTCCTTCTAGAGAATAAAACTTAGAAACCAGTATAGAATATGATGGTTTGTTAAAGAAATAATTGTGCATTTCAACTATCTGTGATCTGGATAAAGTTATCTACTACTAAGACAGTGGCATCTTGAATCTATTCTGTGTTTTCCAAAAGAAAAGGCGTCAGTGTCCCTTCAATTTGCATTTACTTTGAGGTTATTCCAGTAATCCTGTCAGTGTGGCATTAATATTATTATTTAGGCATTGCTGCCAATTGGATATTAGAGAAAGACTAAAGAACTGAAGTTAGAGGCAGACAAATCTGAAGAGCCACATGGACTTTTTCTCTTCCTCAAACAAAATGTATTCTTTATGTTCAGGTTATCCACAGATTTAGACTTCTACATCTATGTATAAAGGCAAGGTTTGCAGGGAGAAACATTATATCCTATCAAGCCCAGTAATGTAGTTGGAGTACAAAATCTAGACTACTAGGCACAAAAAACTTCAGATTGCAGTCTGTGTACAGGGAATGGACAAAATTCCTTCTATTCTACATAGCACCACCCTGTGTGCAGTGTCCTTTTTCATTATGAGAGGTGGTACTTGCTTTGACATGGCAAAGGGTGGCATAAGGATTTCTGTGATGCAGGCAGCCTGACTGGTAACTGGACTGAGAATGAGGAGACTCATTTCACTCTGTCTGCTGAATTGTCAGGGGAAGGTAAAACAATCCATCACCATCACTGTCAACCAGTGTCAACCAAGCTGTAGTCTCATGGGAGACCATCCTCATTTCTTGTAAGTGGAGCCACTTACATCTCCAGGTCTTGTCTGGAATCTTACACACAAACAGTTCTAAGTGTATAGTCTCACTGTGCCATTGATGTGTGGACAACTGTAGAGCAAATAGATAAGTGTTCTTTTGCCTGGAGTTTGAAAACTGCAATTAATCTCTAAGATTCGTAGCATTTTAGAAATTTTTCACAGTTAAGACTTGAAAAAAGGTCATGGCTGCAACTCCACTAAGGTTTTATAAAGTAGGATGAGGAAAAAAAAATAATTGAACATCTGCTGCTTTGTATGTTCAGGAAATGCAGAATCAATGCTCAAAAAAACCCTTTCTGTGTCTCTCTAGATGGTTTATAATATTCCAAATGTCTCTGCAATGACTCATCACAAACCGGGTCAGAGTAGGACACTTGGTGCCCTCCTGAAGTTCACTTGCCAGGGACAGGAATGCTAAACTGGTCTTGTCAGTTCATATTCCCTTCAGAGACAAATCCTTGAGCCCCTTAATTCTTCCTCCAGGGAAGCAGGGCCTGGCAGTGCTATCTGCTTGTTTACACTGCTGGTGTTAACTGCTTCCTCTCAACTTGCCTCTGCATTCTATCTCCTCTAAAGTTGAACTTAAAGGAAATGCTGAACAGACAGCCCTAGTCATAACATTTGGGCATTTACCTTCGCTAGTGACTAATCCTTCCTGGAATCCTTTCCAGCTGGAAGTTGGAATAACCTGAGCATCATGCAAACTTGAGAGGCCAGTCCTGATGACTGTTGGACAATTTACTGCAGTTCAAGACACTGCCCTTACATCTTATCTACTTGGAATTCAACCTTGTGATGTGTTGAGCATGTTTCTTTTCAGTGACCCTACTGCCATATGAGATCAAACCTTTAAGAAGCCACTGAGGTCTCAGTGGTGACTTCCTGAATTATTGATATTGTCACTTAATGAGGTATGTTTTTGTGTGCAGAGTGCCTTATAAAAAGTTTTGGCATGAATACAGTAAAAGAAAAGCCTTAGAAAAGACAGCAAAAAATGTAGTTCCTTGGAACAAGATCACAAGTATTCCCTCTCCCTGACTTGGTTTCGTGTCTGTGTGCAAGTGGTCCTCCTCTCCCATAACTGTTGCTCAAGGGTTCCCTGTAGCTAAGAAAGGCAGCAGAGGTCTTCAGTGTCAGTGCAGAGGAAAAGGCCTTCCATAGGGTCAGCTGTGGCTTCTGTCTGTACAACCTGGTGGCTAGAGAAGCAGACAGAACTGCATCTCATCCCAACATGTCTTGATCTGGCATTCACAGTGTGTGTTTAAAAGTGTAATTGAAAGTCTTTTAGCTACAAAGTGAGTCCACTCATCTTTGACAAAAGGCACTGCTGGGGACTTCTGTCCCTAAAGAGGTCACCACAGGATACAAACCAGAGAATGAACAGGTCTTGTGCACACGACACACATAACATGTTGCCATAGAAACCAATTACTTAATTCAGGCATACACAATTCTTCCAGCCCCCAGTGAATTCCAGTAATGGGTTTATTATATCACACTTCGTTGGTGTCATCTGTCACACAGACATTCACATAAATGAACCAGCCTTTGATTCAAAACTCCCTTCCACTAGCTAAACCCAATAGAGGAAGGGTCTCCTTTTGGCTCTGGTGGTTATAAGCAGGTTAGTGTTCTACCCTGCTTTGCATGCTAATGTCTTCCTCTCATGCAAACATCATCTTTGATGGAGGAGAACACTTGTGCTCATTTCCCGATACTCCAGTTTATTAAAAACGTGCTCTCAATCTCTCAGATCCTTGAGTGCACGTGCTGTTAGGATGCAGGTTGAAACATTTTGGTCCCTATTTCTTCCATATGATGTTTGAACTGTAAGTCACACTAATGTCTGATGCAATGCTGTGGTGATTTCTCCTTTTGTTTGAGTAAGAGTTTTGATTTATGATAGCTAACTAGAAGGATCATTTAAGGCTCCCTAACTGTATAGTACAGTGTTTTTAAATTAGAAAAACATACAAAAGGACATGTAGGTAAAAAAGGTCTCAGTTGATGCATAAGATTCTATGAAAGCGTTGCCTGTAGATGCACATACAGTAGATGAATAGACCTTTAAAAGGAGGGTTGTTTTAGTTCATGATATTATGTTGGATGTTGGTGTGCTGAAGCTGATGAGCAAAGCAGTAACTATTCTTCCTTAAGAATAGTTAAGAATGCTCTCCCTTAAGGATACAATGAATATTAGAAGTACTTGTTTTCAATTTAATATGTAATTTCTTACAGTGATAGAAGTCAACAGGCAAAACATAGGGTAGTTAACAGGCCAGTCAGGACTTAAGACATGCTTGTGGAGGATTTTCACTGAGAAGTGTTTATAAGCATAGGAAGTTAAGTGTTGATTTTGTGATGCCTCATATGAAGCAAATGATGTGCAGGCAATTGGCAGTAAATAAATCGCTCTGCTTCCTAGACCAGAAATTGTCAATAGAGCAAGTTTATTGCTAAAGAATCCTAGGATGTCAGATAGATAGGTTCTAGCTTGTGATGTGAGCTCCTCAGCAATCCAAGACTTAGCCAGAATCAGTAATTGGATAGGTCAGAGAGAAGGTGGAAAAGAAAGAGAGAGGGCTACAGAAAGTAGTGGTGGAGATTCAGTCAGCTTCCTTCCAAATCAGTTGCAAGTCAGTGCTTGAGGGGGATGCCCTGGTGACATTTGTGATATCTTTAAAATAAGGTCTAGAATTGCAGTTCTGAGATGGGCAAAGCTCCTGTGAGACTTGTAATAGGAGTAGCAGTGTCACTCAGGCAAATCTGATCAGGTATCACTTTAAATAACTGCACTCTGCCGTCCTTTATTTTCATTCACAAAAGAACCTGCTGTGTCATATTGCTGACCTGAAAGGCCTGATGCTTTTGCACCCTTGCCATGGTGGCATTTAATGGATTGAAATGTAAATTCTGTGACTGTTCTTACTATTACTCTTTTTTCTAACATCTACTACCACAGCATAGATTGGTTAAGCATACACATACTCATTTTAGTGTAGTTGCTGCCCAAGCTGACAGAATCATTTTGACACTTGTAATCACAAAGGCTTGTGTTGGATGAATGTTTTATTATTTGATTCTCTGCCATCCACTTCTCAGATTTGTTGTAGCAGCAACACATGGTCTTAATGATATTCCCCAAGGTTAAGTAAGCACAAAAGCCTACATAGATCAGGGCAACAGGGGATACTGTACTATAGAAAGAAGAGTTGTATTGCATTTAAGGCCATGGCATTTGCTTCAGACCCTATATTCTGTTCCTTACTCAACCCAGATTGTCCTGTTTTACTACAAAACACTTCACCTTTCTGTGCTGCTCTTTTTTCATCTGTGAAATGGCAACAGGAGCTGTACATGTGTGCTGAAGATAATTAAATGGATCTTGCAAAGTACTTCCAGATTGTTGATTGGAAGGCACACAAGAATGGAAAATTATATCAGTCGCTTGGATTTTGTATTGACGTGGCAAATTGTAATCTCTCTACAGAAGACAGTTGAATGTGTTTGACTTAAGTGTATTATGGTAACTGACCAGCAGAATTACTACTCCAGGAACAAGACAGTTTAGTAGCCAGATGATGTACTCCAGATTTCTAAGATGCAGAGATGTTTCTCAGCCTGTTGCAAGAACTCAGTCTCTCCTTACTGCTGTTTTCCTGTTTCAGGTATAGTACACTAGTTTCTTTCTTTTTAAGGGCATTTGGAAGTGCACTGCTGAAACCACGGTGGTTTTTGAAGCCTATCTAGACCATTCACCTCACACTTGAGTTTAATTTGCAGCAAAGTATTACTGCCAAACCTGCACAATCACTTCCAGACAGGGAAACAAAGAGGACAGTGACTCCTCTAAGGAAGAGAGAAAGAAGTCACAACAGCCTCTGTTGTGACTGTAGGAATGTCTTATAATCTCTCTTTGTGTCTTTATGTCTCCTTTATAAAATGATACCAATGATATTACTGTCTTTCCTATCTAAACTGTTGTAAGATTGATGAATTAAAAGGGTTGTAACTAAACTAAGGATCTGATTACTCAACAGTTGCTAATGTTCTTGTCAGAGGAATTTATCAGAGCAGTTGTACACTCATTTTAAAAGAAAGCCTTCTGCATATGTTACTAGCACATCAGAATATTCATGCCAAGGGAGGACCTTTTCCCGCTGTGGAATAGTGAAACCTGGCCACATCCACTTCCTGTTTCTAAACAGTTTCCTTTCCAGAGCCTTTGGCTTGGTTCAGTCAGAGTGATTACCCCTAGAAAGAAAAGTTACATTAAACTTAGGAGAAGGATGTATTTAAAAGTCATCCAATCATCTAGGAATTTTTACATGGAGATGAAAAAGAACCATGCAGATCATGTCATCCTAAAGTAGGAAAACACTATGGATAACTCATACTCTACAAATGTCTATTTTGTTGGAATTCTAGTTCAGTTATTGACATCTGCAATGTAAAATTAGTCAGCGTTAATCCTATCCTGTACAACACTCATAAAAGAAATTTGTTAAAGCATTTCCATTAATATTCATTGATACATAATTTCTCATCTTCCCCTTTGTTTTCTTAACACAAAGACTTTGGGAGGCGGCTACTTTTCTTAATTTATGTGCACAGTATCTCTTTGAGCACATAATCTCTGCTTTTCAGCAGTCTTCAGCTGTTTGACATTAAACTTAGTCCAAACTTTAGTTATTGCTTACCTCTCCTCTGGTGCAGGGCCTTGCATCCGAATACCTGGAAGTGCACATGGAGCCCTCCTCAATGAGATCATCCTGGAGCCCAAAAGTTGCTGTACAGTTGATAGAGAAATACTTGTAGGGCCTCCAAGTCTGCCCATAGTCCTGGGATCTTTCTAACACCATCGCAGCTGGGCGAGGCGACTTGAACACAACAATGACATGGGTCAGGTAGAATTCTGTTTCAAAGTCCAGTCTGATTTCTTCCCTGTGTACCCCTTGGGCAGACTGCCACCAGGAGATGGGGTTTGCAAAGAAATCATCTGTCATGTCAGCAGGGAGATGGGAGTTATCTGGCTGGTTGGCATTGCATTTGGTGCAGCGAGGCTGCCCACAGCCATGGGAGATCTGATGGAGGAGATTCTGGTCAGGGTAGAAGCAGTACAGTTCTGTACTGTTCTGGCCACATGTGGTGAGAGTGACTGGGGTCCTCCCTGTTGCAAGGTTTCCCACTGGAGGGTTGCAAGAACGGCCATTGCAGCGAAAGCCTTGTAGGCTCCTGGGGTCTGAAAGACAGTCAAAAGAAACACAACTAAGTAGAATTTCTCAGATAGTTCTCAGGCTATAACACAGGTAACCATGCAAATGTTGGGATTCCTCATCTGGGGATTGACATTGAAAAGAACTCCTTCTAAGGAGAGCTACTTCATCTTTTCACACAAAGTTTGGAGGAAGTTTCTCAGTAAATCTAGTCCTTGTTTTTGATGCCTAACTCAGAAACTGAGGTCCTTAGAAAACTCATGCTTGCAGCACTTAACTTTATTTCTGTTGAAAATGCAGTTGTGCCATTCTATCAAATTTTATATTTCACCATAGAATATTTTTTTCTTACTTTCTCTGTATCTGAGGGTTGAATCTATTCAATGCACTTATTTTCATTGCTATCAGAAAGCAAAGGCAAAGTGTACTATACACTGTGGATGCATTAAGAAAAGAGATTATTCCTACCCAACAAATTAACTGCACTAGTTACACATATAAACACATACACAAAGCATGTATTTCTATAGTTCTGTAGTTATACATTACTGACATTATTTTAACAGGTGTTGAGTTGCTACTACTCCTACTGAGATCAGCTGGAGTTGTTAATACTTAGCAGAGCTGAAAATCAAGTCTCTCCTTTGTTTAAATACTTTGACATGGAGATAGGTGACTATATTCTGTTTGCAAAGTTTGCAAATACTGGCAAAAGTTTTGATATCTTCAATAAATATATATATATATACTTATTTCTAAACTAAGAAAAGGTAAGGATAGCTGCAAAATCTTCCTATTGTTTGAAAATCATTAGTGTCTTGAGACACTGAAATTAATTGTCAGTCCCAAAACCTTATTAACATACTGGTGAAAACTGCTGTTCTAATAACATACATTGTCCTCTTTGCAACATAACAGTCTAGAAGGAGTTAAAGACTGACCTTGTAAGGTCATAAATCTAATCCAAGAGGTCACAAGTCAGATGACTCCATGTAAGTCCTACAGGAAATGACCCTTCCAATGAAACCTAGGATGACCGTAAACCTGGGGTAATCTAGAAGCAGTTCAAAGGTCAGCTATTAGTTCAACATTCTAGGTCAAATTTTAAAATCCCTACTTGGTTCATGTTCAGCCTTACTTCAGGCAAAATCAGTTTTAAAATCAAGTTAAGCCAAAGGAAAGCCTCTTTAATTCAGCCTTATAAAAATACTCAAATCATAAATGTAGTTGGGTGTAGCTGATGTCCCTCTTTCCAAATGGAATGTTTAAGGTGGAAAAAATGTGTCCAGCATGCATGGTTTTGACTCTTGACTTGTTTCTGTCCTTGGTTCTTTAGGGACATTTCTGTACAGGCCAGAAGAGAATGGTCAGAGGTAGACATTGTTTTGGAAAACACCTCATGCATTTTGCTTTTCAGGATTAAGACACAAACCAAAGTTGCTGCGTGTCCACTGAATCCCATTGACCAAGTTGTGTTCTATTTTAGCTTACATACAGCTTAAGGTAGTCTTAAACTTCAGATAGCAAGGAAGGAGATCAGCCAAAACTGCTCTTGACCACTTTCAGAAACAGGTGGAAGCCACCTTCAAAGGAACTTCAACTTAATGAGTATTTGCTTTACCTACATTGTAAGCAGCAGCCTCAGGGAAAGAGAGGGTGTATGGAGGCACAGTAGGTTTCCTCCTGGGGGAGGTTGTCTTCCACCAGTGGCTGGAATGGGCTGGCAGAACTGAAAGGGCAGGAGTGCCTGAATTACGTATGCACCTAATAGTCCTCAGATCAAAGGAATGAAAGCTTCTCCTCCTCAGTCCCACCACCACTCCCCATGCCAGCACAAAGATGAATTTTCATGAGAGAGGAGGAGTTGCAGAAGTCAGCTGGAGAGGAAAGAAGATGGAGATGTCTGGCTCTATCAGTTCTGTTCTTTGCTCCCCAACTGAGCAAGTGATCAAGACACTATTGGAGATCTTCCACCAAGCCCTTACAGCATCCTGACTGCTTGATAAACATTCCAATGTATTTTCTTTCTGATTATGATCTTCTTATTCCATTTGAGCCTAGTACAGTTACAGGGGAACACCAAGAGCTTCAGAGGTTTTTATCTCTGAAGGAGATTCTTTGCAATTTCTCTGAGTCTTTTTGTCCTGAGAAAGGTCTCAGGATTCCACAAAAGTTGTTTAGAGCTTCCTCCTTTATATAGAGCACCTGAAATTCCATTTTTTTTTCTGCTCTGGAGGGTGAATTTCACTGAGTCATGCAGAGTTCTTAAAATAAAAATAAATCTGTCCTTGCAGGTCAGCAAAAATATAATTAGCTACAACTGCGTGCCTCAAGAATACCTTTGCAAGTGGCATTTAGGTTCATGCTCATGTCCAAGCTGTTTGGTAAAAATTACTGGAAATAAGCACAGCAATTTCTCTGTTTAAAGTGGATTGGATATTATAACTGATCTTGCTCAGTGCTGCAGAAAGGTGTCATCTTTGCCTCCAGAGAATTTAAGTGGGGCTGGTCTTAACAACTGATCTTTGAATAAGCATTAGCTCTGACTAACAGCTACATTACTTAGTTTTGATTAAGAATGAGTCCATGTTTCAAATGCTGTTGAATTATAGATATATGTACCATGTAATTAAAAGAAAGTTCATCTTTATTGATAGATCACACCACTGAAGCTTTCATAGAGGAAATGGAATGCTGGAATTCTATATTTAAGGACTTATACAGGGGAAGCTTTGCAGACAAGATTGTGAGAAAGTAAAGAAGGCAACATTTTCTGAAGGGAATATCTGCTTTTTATATTTCCCATAAATGAGCTATTAGTCTTGTATTGAGTTTTTAAGCTATTTTTATCTGAACCTGGAAAAGGAAGAAAAACATGGTTGTTCTCCTGAACAGCAATCACAAGAAGGTTTATCTGCTCTGCCTGCTAATGCAGCGACATCAATAAACAGTTCCTGTCTGAACTGCTGTGTCATTAGGAAAATGGGAGAAGAACAAAGTGAAAATTAACAGAATGGAGTCTGAGAAGGAGAGAGATTGGAAAACAAAACCTGCAGTCGATTAAAAGCTTTGCTTTTACAGAAATCAATTACCAAGACATTGCTTGGCCACAAGTATAGTGCAGCCTGACCATCACTCACTAAGTCTGTGGAAACAACATGAAATGTTGCATCTGGACAGTGAGGGGGGACCACTGCAGAAGGCAAACAGCAGCCAGGCGAACAAACAACATACCCCAACTGCCAGGAGGACTCCTTGAATAATTAATAGAGAACTAAACAGTTTGATTGTGCATGGGCACTGCATGTTATTATGAAGTTGATTAGCTTTTACTCCATGGAGGATGCCTTGTGTCCATAAATGGTATGATTAATTTATTTGTTTGTTTTCTGGTCCCTCAGAGTTGTGCCACAAAGTGGCAGGTCAATGACACATGCCTGGCACATACTACAACAATGGTGTTATCTGATGATTAAAGAATCATAGCTTTCAAGGGAAGCCATACTATTGATGTTCCTGGGACACCATTTCAAACAGATCTCTTACTTCAGAGCCTTATAATGCAAAAGAACATTGTAGACATTAACTAAAAACAGGTTCAACTTTTTCACCCTCCATTGGATACCTGACAGAAGAAAGGTCATACTGCAACTCAGTCAAAGCCTGCTGATGTGACAAAGATGCCTAATATTTACTGAATGATTTGAACTGGAATTTTGATTTCTTTTCCATATTCAAATTTATGATTTTGTATGTTCAGGTCTCCTACAGTGAGTTTTTATTAATCAGACTTGGAACTTTACGCCTTAATGCTGGTTACAACAGAAGTGCTACACACCTTTGGTCTGTCTGGAGCCAACATGCTTTAAGTTTGGCAAGTCTTCATCCATTTATGAGTAGCCTGATATATTTTTGCACTAAAATAGCCCTGACAAATGGAGCTAATGAGCCAGCCTTCACAAATACCCTAGAGGTGAAGTTCTATGAAACCAAGCTGCCCCCATGACCTTAGGCATGGACAGAAGGATAAGATCTCAGGTTTAGGCTCTCTTCCACTGTGGTCAGCTGCGGTCTGCCTGCCCACATCCCTTCTGGAGCAATGAGGGGCTCCAACACCTACAGACCTGAATAATCCCAGATCACAGGAATATAAACTCTGCTGATAATCAGGACCTGCAATTGATGTTAAGGTTGGTGCTAGAAATGGCCATTTTTGGCCATACCACGCCCCCTTTTGGAGGGCTGCCATCGGGAGGAGAGCTGGCCCAGGCTCTGCTCCCCTGGCTGCTGCTCACCTGGGGAAGTTCGAGGCTGGCTGGGGCTGAAGCAAGAGCCCAAGCTGTTGTCAGTCCTGTTAACTGTCCCAATATGCATGAGTTTTCAGTCCACTGCAGAGTTTATTTAGAGGAATAATGCCTCCACCTGTGTAAGACTAGAGTATGGATCACTCCCGTGTCACATTTCACAATGTAACACCTAAGTGAATCCTCCAGCCTAACCACTAAGGTTTTTCCCCCTTGGCATTATATTTAAAGATTTGAGGAGCCAATCTTGACAACTCTCACTGTCTTTCTGCACAGACATGGCAGAAGGCAATTATTGTACTCCATGTACTCCTCACACAACTGTCCCATCAATTTGTTTCACTTCTGAACAGGAGAGACCAACTATAGGGCTGGAAAGAGAGTTTACTGTATAGTCTAACAAAGAATGTAAAAAACATGTATTTGTGTACATATTCAATCACTATGTCCTACACTACTATTCTGAGTGTGTTTAGCTCCATACAGAACACATTCCCTCCCCTCAAATTCACATTCCAAGCAGTCAGCTGTGGGCTGCATTTCCTTGAAGATTTATTTTCACTTTCTGAATTGGATACAGAACAGATTCAGGTTAGCTTGTTTACAGGCTGCTTTCTGCAACAGTATCAGCAGCTTTACAAGACATCTCTGTAACCTTTCTATGCTGTGTGTCAACATATGGATCCTATAGGGAATGCCCAAGATAAGACCCTAAGACAACTAAGGTACCATGCCCTCCCTTCAGTCATTCCCTGCCATGTTGTAATAGCCAGCCTTTTTCCCAAATGAGTAACTAGTAAACATGACAGGATTGTAAATTTATGAGTTGTTTTCAGTTTTTAAGAAACTATCTCTTGCTGTTTTGGAACTCTGATGTCTATATTATCAAAAAGGTTCTAGCTGGAAAATATTCTAAGCTGGAGCCACCTGATCCACCTTTGACTTTTGGAGCTTGCAGAATAGCTGAACACTTCAATTGCTTTCAAATCACTGTCCTAATACTCTGAGCACACTGGTGAAATTTAAACCACTGATGTGCTTTCTGGTATAGAAAGAGAGATCCCAGATCAGTATCCCAAAGGAAAAGTCACCAAGGGTGTAATGTTGTTTTATAAGTAATTATTTTTATTTTTCTGAACTGATCTTTGTAATTCATCGCTTTTAAACTTAGAGTTGTATTAAACTATTAAACCACAGCAGGAAGGGAAAAAAACCCAACAAAAACAAACTCCAAAATCAAAACCCAGAAAGCCACATAAACTAATGCTTTGCTTGCTTTCCCTTAAGGAATTTGTCTCCATCATAATCCAGGTATATTTAAGACCCTATGTAAATACCATTACAGCTGTATCATTCCTATATGTGCTTATTTTTACACCCACACATACACACATTACTTAATCAACTTCTCTTCCTGTCCTAATCCATTTTTTCTCTAATGCAAATTTAATCTTGTTCACTGCATGTTAGCTATCAGGGAATACAGTGAATGAATGGGCTGTCCTGGATAAATAGTAACTCCTAAACAATGTCTCTGACTTTTAATGATGCAATATGAAGTTAACAGAATAATTCGGATTTATACAGTGATGCTGTCCAAGGATGTTGTCATTTCACTCTTGTCCTGCCTAGGAGGGCAGTTTCATCCTCAAACCAAATATCCAGCAGGTCTCAATCCATCTACCTCTTTCTTTCTCTCTTGCTTTTCTTCATTCCCCAAAATAACACACTTTTTTCTTTTAAGGATGTATGAAACAGTACATCCTATTGTAAGTCTCTGGGAAGAGGCTGAACTACAAGGATTTGCATTGTAGCAAATAAAAAGCATTTGTATACATTGACTAACCCAGATTCCTTATAGAAATCCAACCTAAAATAGAGGTTTATCTTTCTATTTTTTTTTAAATAAATAAACCTGATTTCTATTCCCTTAGGAATTCCATTTTAGGATTAATTGTTTCAGAATGGCAATATTGATTTATTTTGCTTACCTGCTTCCCCATGTCCAGAAATAAAATATTCCAAGAACACAATCAGCATTATGCCTTTATGCTGCATGGCTGTCAGTAAAATATTTGTCCTCAGTGAAGCAAAAAAGAGCTGCAGTAATCTACAGGTTTGGTGCTTTCATGGCTTTTCTGTATTTTCTTTCTTTCTGCTCACCTTCCTCTCAGTGTAGGGGTCAAGGCTGCTGGCTCACTGTCTCATTCTTCTTGTTCTCCTTTGGGTCCAGAGGTGGTTTGGTTTTTTTTTCCCCCTCAGGGCTCAGATGCCTTCTGGGTGTCACCCGTCCATTGCTTCCAATAAATAAATAAATAACTAACAAAGATTTTCGGTGTCTTTACCCCTCTCCATGCAGCGGGCCGGGGACATTCACATCCCTAAGCCTCTCCTCGGATGCACCATCGAGGGCTGCTGATGCGAGGCGGAGAGCTCTGTGCGTCCTTTGCGGTTCTTTGGATGCTATTTCGAAACTTTCATTTCTGCTTCTTGCTTTTGGTGGAACTTCGCTTTGGCTGTGCCTGGATTCCCCCTGGCAGCCTTCCGTGCCCCCCCGTCCCTCCCGCCTCCCGCTGCCAGCCGGGGTGGCGATGGGGTCCGGGCAGCGGCAGCCCTGCTTTGTTCCGAGGGCTACCCCAGCACCTCCTTCCCCTTCGCTCCCTGCAGCAGAGGGTCATAAGAAGAGCAGAGTTGGCTTTTCTCCCTGAGCGATGATGAGAAGCAAGTGCTTTCTTGGCTCTTCTCTCTTTTTATTTTGGTTTGGTTTATATTCTTGTATTTCCCTCCTCCCTCCTCTGTCACGGAAGCCGCTTCTCCCCCGCCTCCAAGGGACTGGTTTCACACAGCCACAGCCGGGAGACAAGGATAAAAAGCAAACCCAACGCTAGCTTGCCCGTGCCGGTGCCAGTGCCGATGCCGGTGCCTGGGCAGTCCCTTCCCTGCCGCCGGACCGCGGCTTCTGGCTGCACTGTCGGGCTGCGGTCCACGGGAGGGGCCCGGGGCAGGCTTGGGCAGAACCTGCTCTCCTGGTCTGGAGAAGCAATGACCAGAGCCCAGGAGAGAGTGGGGAAAAAAGGGAAGGGGGCTGGAGGATCCTTCCTCTCTCCCGCCACAGCAAGGCTTAGGGCTGGGGAGTTCTTTCCCTCCAGAGGGCTGGGGAGTTATCTTCAAGTTTTATCTCTGCGTCGCTTTCAGCCTCTAGCACATCTCTCAGTCGTAACGGGGCAGTTCTTCTCTCCGGTCCTGTCTGGCTGCAAAGGGGATTATTCTAACATGTGATCTTCTTCCTGTGCTTTATATGTGGTTTGTTTTTTTTTTTTTTTGTTTTAGCGGGGAGGAGGAGGATGGGTCCGTTCCGCACCTCCTCGTCAGCTGGGCTGGTCCTTATCGCGCTCAATGCAGGCGTTGGTTTCCAGCCGCACCTTCTCCTCCAAGAGCCGGTGCGTGTGTGTCTGTGTATATTGGGATTGTGTGCGTGTATGTATGCGTGTGCGGGGCGGGGGCAGCCCCTCCAGCCCTCCCGCCCGGGGCCGCCTGTCCCTGCAGCACCCTCTGCCAGCCTGCCCGGAACATGGCACCTGCCCTGACCCGGGGACAGAGCCCCTGCCCCAGGGAACACAGCCCTTTCCCTGCAACACAGGCCCTGCCCCGGTACCCACAAGGCAGCCCCAGGTCGTGGGCAGAGCGGGGTGGCTTTGGGTTTTTGGGGAATGGCTCACAGGGTGTACAAACGGACACATGCACAGCGTTTCTTTCCGTAAACACAGACATGAGCTGGGACAAGCCAGGCAGCGAGGGGACTTGTGACTTCCTGGGGAAGCTGGAGTGTCTGCTCTGGCACACTGACACACCTCCCTGCCCCAGCCAACACTGGGCGTGACCTTGAAGTCAGATTTGAACTCAGATGTACCACTCCTGTGCTCCTGTGCACGGGGATACAGAGAAGCTCCAACATGTATCAATCAGGAGGTGAATGAAAGTGCTC
This sequence comes from Bucco capensis, assembly GCA_013396975.1. Classification (NCBI taxonomy): domain Eukaryota; kingdom Metazoa; phylum Chordata; class Aves; order Piciformes; family Bucconidae; genus Bucco; species Bucco capensis. Next base: position 713,940 of record VWZO01004367.1, read on the forward strand.
AGCCCTAGAAATAATTTTAATGCAGGGAGTGAGCTGTCTCCCCCCAGCTTCATTCTGTCTTTTTCCAGCTTTCACAGCAGTATTACACCATTAAATTCTACATGATGTCCCAGAGGCAAGCAGGTCTGATGGGACAAATGTGGACAAGGTTATTCTAGTGCCCATGTATGTGCAGGATCAGACCTTAAAGGATTTAGAGAATGTGGGACATACAAAGAAGTTAAAGAAAGGTTTCTTTCCCTTTGGTATGTTTATGTAAGGCAGGGTTATTTAGCTATTTTGGGGGGGGATATATTTTTCTGACTTTACCCTTATCTTACTTTTTTGTGTATTTTTAATAAGAAAACCCAATAAAGAATTATAAAATATGAGGGAGGCTTTTCCCTTTCCTTTGTGCCTTTTGTTTGAAACAGTTAAATTACAGTATAATTACAAAATAAAATTCTCCTGCCATAAATGACAGTATCCTTCAGAGGGTTTTGAGTCTGCTGTGCACTGAGCTCTCCTGGGATATTCTGAGTTCTTTCAACTCAAACATCTTCTGTGGGAGCTGGGGATGTGCAGTATGTCCTAGAGCTAAAGCCAATGTGACATTAATGAGATGCTGTCACTTAATAATTGTGCTTTGTTGTCATCATTTGTGGATTGCTGCCTTTGTGCCTTTTTCTTTTCACAGGTTTTAGGCTCGTTCCTACCTAAAGTGTTTCTTCCAGTTAATTTTACCAGGCTTAAAGTGTGCACTTGAGAAAACTCCCTGGCCACAAGTTGTACTTCATGGATGTAATAAAGATCAAGAAGCTCCTGCATAATTTAAACAACTCAAAATGGAGAGCAAAATTCATGTTGCACTGTAACTGAAAAATGAAAGTTAAGTATATTCATTTGCTTGTGATCTCTGGATGGTAGTACAGTAAGACTTGTTGACTGTAGGATATAAAAATGACTTAGAACTGAAAGCCTTAATGCTTCCTCCCAGTTATTGCCTGTCTTGAGAAAACCACTAACAGTGTTAATGAGTACATTTCCAGTTTAATACTACTAAAAACATTCATGCCTGTCAGCTAAGAGAAGCTAACACCTAAGGGGGAAATTTTGCTGTTACCATCATCAACTGCTGTTGTCTAGAAGATGAATTGATGAGATCTGAGGAACAGCCCTTACCTAGGGGTGTCAAACAGAGAATGCCCATCTTAGCTGAACAGTGTGTATGAACAGTGACATGAATAATAATGGTTAACTTTAGTTAGTTCCTAAACTATAGAAATGTAAATGCACAACCCTTGAGATCTCAGGCAAGGTTCATGCTTCAGACCATGACTCTCACTAGGACACTGGGGGAATCAGATGATTTGGAAAATGACTGCATTTGCTCTAGTGGCTTAACACAGCACCAGCTGACAAAGCACCCAGAGAATAAACAGCAAAACTGTGAATCATTCATTTTGGGGGAGAAGGGAAGAGCCAATGGCACTGCGCAGAGTGGGGAGGTGTGTCACCTGTGCCATGCCCTCTCTGATTGGCAGGCCTGTTTGCAAAAACCAGAGGACAGGCTGTCCTCTTCCAGATCACCCTGGAGTGGTGGTACATCTGAATCACTCAGCATCTTGCTTGCTTGCACCCTTTGGTCCCCATTCCTTGTAGCTCTCCAGTTTGCCTTGCCTTTCCTCCTTATATTTCCTCAGCAGCTATGACCAGTCTGAAGGAAATCTGTGGTGGCCTTCCTCTATACCCTTTGCCTGAAAACAGAGGTCGGAGGAAGGGAATACCCCATGCACCCGTGAGAACTCCTAATCTCACTGCTCAGGAGAAAAAGGTAACATGGCGTTTTAAAGGGCCTCACTTCTTTTCCTTTCAGATAACACAGCTTGGGGTAGTAGACCTGATTGTCTCAAATGTTTTTCTGAGTGTGCACCTAACTTTGTGGCAAATATATCTCCTTGGTTATAATTTCAATGGGTAATGGGACAAAGGAGTGGAAACTCTTCTGCTTGGTGCTTCCTTCCTCCCTCCAGCCCCCAGAGATAAGTAGGTTGATATGAGGGAGATTTGATGCACAACAGCTTCCATTACTTTAAATGGCTAAGAGGTGTTAGACACCAGTGCTATCAATCCAACATTTTTCCTTGGAGATGAAATTATGAATGCTGTTGTAAAAACCCTGCATATGTATGGGAGTGAAAGCTAACCACTCAAATACAACAAACACCACATGTGGTAAATCAGCATCACAGTACAAGATACACATCTGTATATTTGCATAAAAAATCCAAAGAGAATTTATTTTAACCAGTAGTTAGAATAGTTCCAGAATCCTGGAATTTAGGCAAGTTTGTAGGGAGTTGGGTTAATTATTTGTCTTTAGTTATGTAATTTTTTTCCCTGTCTCTTTTTGTTTGAATAGTCTACTAAAAGTAATCATTGCGTTAGTTCATGTTAGAGACTCTTCTAAAAATCATCATCAGAAAATAATGTTCAAAGAGTGGATATCCTTAGGAATTTGTGTGGGAGAGGATAAGGTGGGTTCCTTAGTTTTGAAGTCTGTGCTTCATCACATGTAACATCACTTATAATGTGACATTCTCATCAGAATACAGAGGTTCCTTCCCCACTAACAAGTTGCATGCAACTTCCTTGCCTTTGTGGGAGTTCCCTACTGGCATCAGAAGCCAAATTCTTTCAAAGTCCACTTCCATAAGCTGATGAGAGCCTAGTCAAAGGGTAGAAAGAGGAACAGCTGTGAGATATCCAAAGAGGATTTACTTCAATATCAGGACCATTCATGGCTGAGGCATCCTGTCTGTGCCTGAGACAGCTCAGACAGATGGAAGTGAGGCTACTAAGTGTGCAGGAGGGGGCTATGGTGAAGGCTTTGAAGATAAAGGAGCAGGGTGTGAGCTTCACTGCAGGTCAGAACATTGCCAATCATCTCCATTTTATTCCTTGCTTATGGTAAATCACTTTTCCCCAGGAGAAGTCTGCTATAGCATGAAGGAGTCCATGTTGCAGGAGAGGAGATAGTGTCTCTTAAATGGATGCCAAACCTTACTCTTTACCTGGCGTAAAAAAGGTGACGACAAAGTCCTCACTCCCTGTATTGAAACTGGAATAGTTTCCTGCCTCCTTTAAATGTTGCAGGGGAGCAGCAGTAAACTGGGTTTTCTGGCTCCAGTCTACTGTCTAACATCTTGCCCTCATCTCTCCTTCTTACCTGCCACATGTGATAAGAGGTTATGTGAACTGGATTTTTTATTAGACTGTTAAAGATTTAAAAGCTTCCTTTCTGATCTATTTTACTCTTAATCCTCCACCTTAAACTCTTAACAGAGTTAGAGGCTCAGATGCTATTTAATTTATATCTGAAAGGTCAAATCTCTTTTTTTAAGAGGTGTTCCATGCTTAGAAAAGCATGGAGTTAGACAAACTGTGCATCTAGAAGTTGGTTTTCCAGTCTTGAGGCAGGCTTCCAGATTTTGTTGACAGTGTGTAATGCTGAGCATATTGTGAGACTTGTCTTTATGTATGACACCATGTTCATTTACTAAATGAAACACTCAGGAGAAGCTTTGACAGAAGTGAAGTTAAAATGCTCTGCTAATTTCCTCAGGATTTGTCCCTCTCTTCATATGCCTTCATTCCAGTTTTAGCACTGTCTACAATAATAAACTTCAGGACTGCCAGTGTTTTGGTTTTTTGGACATCCTTTTGTGGTTATAATAGAAATCCTGTAAGTGAGATTTATAAAGTTATGTGTGTTTTGGGGCTTGCTGAAGAGGTACATAATTCTTCCTATCATAGCAGCTTTAATCTTCTTGGATAAATCAAGCCATTTCTCAGAACTGTTTCTGTTTATGTTTTCCTGAGCTCTCTCCCTTTGACATTCTTTGCCTGAGGCGTGAAACAGCCACAGCTCAGGAAACCCTAGCTTTCTGTTTCTCAGCATCTGCCTCTTAATGTGAATATGCTACGAAGAAACTACCCCTGAAATATTAGGGGTGCTTAGGTGTCCTTTGCATACTTGATACTCATTGACATTCCAGTAAAGCTGGGGCAGCTTTAGAAGAAGGTGGACTTCTCAGTGTTTCTCAGAATCAGGAAAAGAAAACTGTGTATCTTCATCTGTGCAACAGTTCCCTTACCCATCCTAGAGCCAAGTCATGTTACAGTCTCTCTGCTACCCCAGCATGATTGGCTGTTACCTGATGGCAGCATCCTTTGTGTTTCAGTCATAGGGTCCTGAAGCCAGTAATGTGCCTTGATGACCTTGACAAGCCCCAGCTGAGATACCCACCCATGCCCTCAGCCCATAGGCTTAGGGGCTCCATTTAAACTCAGGCCTGGGGCTTCATTCTTAGTTATGCTGGAGATGTGTTGGTCTCTAGTTGTGTCACAGAGTGCCTCTGTGCCTGGTTACAGACCTCATTGACCTGATCTCCAACATGTGGGCTGGCTTGTCACTGTGAACCTTCCTGGTGATCTCTGAGTCCTGTCTGTCTGTGGTAATCATCACTGGACCTTATCCTGACTTGCACTCCTAGCTTGGTTCCCAGACCTGTACATCACCATGATCTTGCCTGACGACCTGGACTCCTGATGGAACCTGGGTGCCTTCTTTGGACTTCCCTGCTCATTGTCCTCAGGTGCTATGAGTCTGGACCCTAGCTGGTGAGGTTCTTGTCCTGCTGGCTGTGATATTCTACTTGGCTCTCTATCCCTTATGGAGCAGCTGGGCCTTGCTGCTTCATGACATCCTAATACAGAGAGATGAAAACCAGAGTCAAGTTGCATAGCACCTGAAGGTCTTGCTCTCCATTCTGGAGAAGCAGTGGGATATTTGACCTTAATGGTTGCTTTATGCATCCAGAAATGAGGCTGCTTTTTAAAGTTTATTTGTGGATTGGAAAGGCCGAATTGTTGGCTTTTGTTTTGGAACTTGGTTAAACTTTCATAGCCTGTAGGGCATTTATAGCAAAGGCCAGTTAGAAATCACTGTGTTTACTTCTCAAATGAGCTGTTCTAAACTGAGATCTATCAGGAAGAATAATATATGAAACAAAAATCTTGCTTTTACAGTTGCTGTTTGGAGACCAATGCCACCAAAGATTCTGAGCCTTGATATTGTCAGGCAGAAGCTGACAGGTAACAGATCATCACACTGTGCTAGCAGGCAGACTGCAACATGACTTGGATGCACAAGAGAACAAGCAATATCTCCACTGGAAAGGGGCCAGAATTAAGAATGAAACTGTTGTAGAGTTAAGCTTGTCACTTCCTCTCCTCATGCTTTCCTTTCCCTCTGTAAACAGGGAGACTGCAAGTCATGGTGTTTGAGCATCTTTTAAATTTGAATTCTTGGTGATATAGTTAGAAAATGGAAATGAATGCCATTCCTTCTGAAGAAGAACTGGCTCTTCAGCAAGCACTAATTAACAAAGAGTCTGGTGCACTTGATTTCTTGGGAGAATCCCCCAACAAAGATATTTATAGCTGATCGATTGGGGTGGGATTTCATGGCTACTTTTAAATATGTTTTGTTGACATTGAGAGGTCTGAATCTTGATTAAATAGCAGCAGAATCGTGTTAACTCTATAATTTAAATGTTAGATCCAGCTGGCAGTTCTAAGAGGAAGAATTTACATCCAATGCCTGCAATGCACTGAGCAAACTGAATCAGTAAGTCAGCAAATTCAGAGCATATTTTTTAAAACAACCTATAAGGCTCATGAATGTAAGTGTAATTGATTGTTTTTTTAAGATACCAGTGAAACTAGGTCTGTTTTTTTTCAGAGGTGCTGAGCACATGCAGCTTAAGCTTCTGTCAGTAGAAGTTGTGAGCAGGAAGAACACCTAAATATCAAACGCTCAGTGTCTGATATTCACAATGTAATGGGTCAGTTTTAGGTAAATCTATCCTATTTAAAGGTGAGCATGGTTCTCAAGTGAAATGTAAGACATAATGATCCTTATCATAGAAGCATGATGATTAGCCTATTTGAAGGCTCCTTGAGTGCCTGTCTCAGGGTATTCAGTTTATGACTTGATAACAAATAGGAAAAATTCTTGCTGATGCACATGGCAATTGTCCTTTCATAAAGCAGTCAGGGCCCATCTAAGCAATTTTAAGTGTCCCAGCTTTCCTATTGAGAGACAGTTTCAGAATCTTTTATGTAAATTCTTCTAATTTCGGGACTACATTTTTTGTGGTTAACTCACAGCTATTTATTTCTCTTCCAACATTTCCCTGAAGCTTCTTCCTGCCTTGCTGTTTATCCTGCAGTGAGACAGCAATCAAATGTCACCTTTGTTCAGTTAAGCTAAGCAGGCCACAGTCTTAGTCCTCTTTCATGAGATCAGCTTTCTATTGTCTGTGCAACCAAGGTGACCTTCCCACCCTTCATGTAACATCCAAGTTCATGTTTCATTAATATTTGCATCATCAAAATTCAGGCTTCTGCCAGTGTGTAACATTAATAGGATAGGGATGTAGTCCAAGAGAATTTATTTGAAAATGCAAACAGATTTTTGCTTGTACATCTAGGGAAAAGAAAAATATTTGCCCATCAGTTTCATTGTAATACAAATAATATATTGTGATCCTTGCCAGACTGGAAGCAAAACACTCATCCTGGTAGTTCTCATAGGCAACCACATTGCCAAATGTGGCAATGTCTTCCTCTTGATTTTGTTTTAAGGGACATAGGGTTTTATTCTTTGGAAATGTCTTAGGTCTAGAACCCTCTGTGGTGGCTGCTTGCCTCTGAGACTGACTTTGAAGATCTCTGAATATTTTCTCATGGTGTGGATATAGCTAGGATTTTTGTGTTTATTAATAACATGACCTTGAAAAATAACTGCTTATCTAACTGGAGAAAAATATGGTGGCATTTGAAGAAGGATTTTGCGTTTACTTATCTGGTAAATCGTCTTCCCCCCTTGTCATTCTCTATGTGGGATGGCAAATCTAATTTGTAGGGTTTTACTGGTCTGATCCTCAGATGGACTAAATCACTAAGTACCTTTACTGATCTGAAAGGGTCTGACTTATATGCCTGTCCATTAGCAAGGATGCCAAGAAGAATCTCTCTTAGTATGGGGCATTTGCAGATTTAGAGATTTTTTCAGTCTGCTCTAGGTTATGTGAGAGCAACACGTTCGGATGAGGGAACCGGAGGGCACTAGCTGTAAGAACCAGATCATAGTCATGTTGAATGATGAGGTTTATTACTGATCTGAGGGCTTCATAGAGTTTTTCAGCACTTATCAGGATGGATGGTTTGTGATGCCTTTGTTCCAGATACTAGATACCTGTACTACAGTCCAGCCCTTCAAATTCTCCAGAAAATATTTTTACTTCCATGAGTCTTTGAAGTGCCAGTGGCAGGTGTCAAAAACATGGGGTATCCTTGCTATCCTCAGCCCTCTCCAAGACTTGTCTTTGCTGGTTGTTTTCTAGATTAACAGATTTGGAAGTGAGCATGATCCCTTTCTATTGTATCCTTTCCATAACTGTTAAAAATCAGCCTAAAGATATGAAATTCTGTATGATATGTGAACCTCTTCAACGAAAAGTCATTGGGATAGTGTCACCATTTGTCAGGGAACTTACAAGATCTTTCAGCATCTCTGCATGAAATTGTTTTTTTAAAGATTACAAAATTTTTATTCTCATTATGGTTTTAATCAAATGGAACATGGAATACAGAGACATGACAACAGACTGTTACTGAAGATAGTGATTTATTTATGGTTTCTTTCATCCAAGAGGACATACTGTACTTTGCAAACCATGGGTAGAGGAAATATAAGCCACGTAGTATCAACTGCAGGATTTAATTCAGTGCCTAGTAATCATTTTGGCTAACTTGGAAGTGATACAAGTAGCATCAATAAAATAATGTAAACCACTACCCTCTGCAATACATTAGGATGCTATAAGTAGTGAATCTTTAATAAAACTTAGCTCAAGAACATAGTCATCTGGGAGTACATCACATAACTCAGGGCTGAGATCCTTTTCTTGAATGGGAAGTGTCTTCAGTGTCTCTAGGGGTTCAGGGTTATGGTCTAAGGGTTTCTGAACAATGTTTTTCTTGGTAGTTCAGTGCCCCCTAGCACTGTGACAGGGAATTCGTCCATCTCTTAAATCTCCAAGGTTTCTCCAGGCAGATTTGGGGGGTTGGAAAGGGGTGGGTTACTTGTGTACAGCAAGTGAATCTACAAGAAAAGATGCAAGTGGAAACACTTCACAGGAAAGCAAGAATGGAGCTCCTCTGGTGTGAGCTTGGCCTTTTAAATTATATCATTCTTGTGATAGCTTAGGCAGGCTTCCAGTTGAGTCTGACTCAAGTTCAGAGCCATCCACTTTCCTCCATTTCTTTTACCTCAGTTTTTGCCTCTCTTGGGCTCTTTTGGCAGCTGGCTTTGCGCAATGCCTTGCGTTATTTCCCACCTGAAATCCAGAAGAAGCTGGCACTGGAATTTGCTGAAGAACTCAGGCTGTATGGCCATATTTATATGTACAGATTCTTTCCAGATATTGAGATGAGGTAAGGACTGCATGGTTCATGTTGCATTTGACTGCACTGTATAACCTATTGTGATTAATCAATTCATCAGATGATAAAGTAAATACTTTTTTTCTTTGCTTAGGTCTGATAACAGTTAAAACCTGATTTACCTGTTAAGGTACATATGTCATTTCAGATATGCACTTTCTGCGTGATTTTTTTCCCTTCCTGAATAAAAGCCTGCAACTGAAAGCAATGTGTTAACATGCAAGGATATTTCTGTAGGTTATGTTGTTGTGATTGTCCTTGTGTCCTTGTGTTGGAGTTTCTCTCCTATAACTTTGTGACTACCTTTTCAGAGCATATCCCATAGGAGACTACCCTTGCAAGACCAAATCAGCTGCTGCCATTATGTTGATGATCATGAATAATCTGGATCCTGCAGTGGCCCAGGTAAGAACAGTGAAAATAAGGAAGCTGGATTCATACAACAACAGCAAATCTGCAAGTTACTTCCTGTACATGCTCCCACATAAAACCTGAAGCATATAGTGAAATTAATACTTGTGCAGGTGATGTTCCTTCCATAGGAGTAGGATTTTAGTTGTTCATAAGCCTTTTGCTGGTTCTGTGTCTCAGTGTACCTGACAGTCCCAGTATGCGTAAAGCTGCTGTGTGTTAGCTAAGGAGGCCAATTTTAGTAGTGCCAAGGCAGTTTCCCTATCAGGTGATGTGCTAGAGTGTCCATTTCTGTGAGGCTAAGCCTGCAAGGGACTAAAGATCATTCTGTACTTGTTGTGTTGTTTTGTTTAATACCTGGGATTTGGGGTCTTAAGTTCTTTAGTTTCCTGCTGTGTACTGTCCTTAATTCTGCACAGTGAGTCTTGGTCCTAATGCAGACCTCTGAGGCCTCCTACAACACTAAAAAAGTTCACTGCAGCTCCAGGTATACACAGGAGCTTTGTTAATTCGTGAGATAGGTAGAGTACATTGCTTCTATAGCTTGTGTTGGAAAAACTAGTACTAATGCTTCTTGTATCTTTGAAAGCTCATTCCTCAAGGACAGATTGATGAGAGGATTGCAGGACCAGAGTCTATCCTTACAAGCACTACTCAGTATAATGCATCCTTTTGCAAAGGGCAGGGGAGAGGCCATGCAACTATACCCTGCTGGTCAGACTCCTCCAGCTGTAAATGCCAGTGGTAACCAAACTATAAGATCACACAGTCTCTATTTAAAGGAGTCTGAGTTACCTGTCTGATACAGAAACTGCAATCACAGAATCACTTTGTAGCATTCTGAATCCAAAATACCATTGTAACAACACCTAGTTTTGAAGTAGCACTTTTTTCTTAAGCTATCACTTTTATGATGGTATTTTCTGATTTCAAGAATCTAAAGAGTGTTGATACAGAAGCTCTAGAAAAGTTTCTTGCTGAGATTAAAAAAAAATAACTTGGAGATACAGTGAAACATTTCAGAAAAGTGCTTGCCTCCTTATTGTTAATTTGCCTTTTTCAGTTTCCACAAGAGCTTGTCACCTATGGAGGAAATGGGCAGGTCTTCAGCAACTGGGCCCAGGTAGGACATTGCTGCTTTTGCATCTTGTTTCACTAAACCAGTTTCACCCTTCCCCAAGCACATTCTGCTTAAGCAGTTTGGGATAATTCTTGGCAGTTGTTGTCTCAAAATACTCCAAAACATCCTGTCTGGATAGATGAGTGCTCAGTTATGAACTGCATGTATAGGGAGAGCTCTATTTAGTAAGGAGAGCATAGACAGCCCATCAGAAATACTAAACATACCATAAACATACCAAGCTGTGTAAGATGATATAAAGACCAGTTCTTTGTTTTTGATACATTTGTATGTGCCTGTGTATTTTGCACACATAGTTTTAGAGTCAAGATACATTCTAAGAAACAAAAGCAGTTGTATTTTGTGCTTGCTTGTTTCTGGTACTCTGCTACATTTTTCACAAAAAATTAGTGAAATAAGAAAAGGCTTTGATGGAAGGAGGTGCAAGCCTGAGTCTTTTTACCAAGCAAATCAGATTAGCTGTAAATATTTATATGCTAGCTGGCCAGATCATAATGCCCTTTACTATGAGGCCTAGCAACATTATACCTGATCTTCTGAGAATAATGGCAGGTAGGCAAAAGTCTGTCTAAAATTGGAGATGGGATGTTTAAGGTGTAGTTGTATAATTTCTGTTCTTCTCTAGCCAAAAATGGCAAAAAATATACTTGCTTTAATCCAAGTACTACAAATGCCTGTGGGAAATATTTTCATGAGTTCTTTGGCAGCAGCAACATATAAATGTTTTGTAGGAGCTCAGTTTATTCTCTCCAAAGAAAAATGCTCTGGATCTGAATGCTCTACAGGTGGGTGGTGGCAGGAGAAACAATGAACAACCATCCTGTCTGTGGATAGACACAAATGTGCTTACTGTGAATGCCAAAACTACATTGTTCCTGCAGCATCTGGATATCCTCGAGGTCACAGAGTGTGGATAGGTGGAGATGTGGCATTAAGTTTTGCAGTGCAGAACAGAAAAGGCACAGGTAGACAGCTACATCACCCTAAAGGGCAACATCACTCCCAAAAGCTGGAAAGATAATGATTCTGATTCTGTAGCTTACATAAGCAGAAGCTGGCTTATGGAGACAACTTCTGTCATGAAGGATCATGTGTGCACCCTGCTGTGGCTTTATCTGAATCTGGCCACTTGCTTATTAAGAAGTCCAAGCAAAACTAATGTGTAAATGAAGTTCCTAGTTAGGGGAGAGGAATGGATTCCTCACTGAGACTGAGTTGTCTGGATTTTCGTCTCAGTTTGACTTTGAATTTTTAATTTTTTTTTAATTTGTGGCTAGAAAATATCTCATACTTCATTTTCCTAATCTGATGACTGGAAGTTAAGTGGGAGTCTTCAGCAGTTTTTGAGGCAAAACTGTTGTGACATTTAAAACAAAGGTACCAGGACAATGCACACCATTTCTTTATTCTATGCATTAACTAATAAATGCCAATTAACTAATGTCTGTTAACTACATGTGTTTTACAGCATTTCTGATGTGAGCAGTGCCAGCAGTTTATATAGTAACCTTTATTAGACTGACATCCCTTAGGCAGATGCTGGCCTGCAAGGTGAAGTAGAAGCACTGCCAAAGTCAGAAATACTCTTCTCTAGCTCTCTTCTAAGCCAGAGCTATGACCTGCAGTAGTTTAACAGCAGAGCAAACAAGACCTTTTTGTTTTTGCTTAGAGTAGCAATCACATGAATGATTCAGTTATGATAGAACATTTTGTTCTGTTGTGGCTTGAAAACAACATGCTATTTTTGAAATCTGTCATTGCAAAATTCCTAGTGGAAAGGTTCACTTTGGTTTATATCATCCATGCAGACCTTTGCTTTCTTGGGAATAATTTTAAAAGAAAGAACCATGTCCAGAGCTAGCTTTACAAGCCTGCAGACAGCAGAACTGTTTGTTAAGCTGGGAAGGGCTTTTGCCTCCATCTTACTGCTTGTGCCTTTCAGTGCAGAAAGACATAACTATCTTGTAGCTTCTAATTTTATTACAATTATTTTTCCCCTGCCTGCTTAAGAGTTAAGAGTTCAGCTATTGAATTATGCAAAGTTAAGATGCAAATTTGAGAAAGCCCTGAGTGCCTCGAGGACATTCTTCTCTGTCCATAATAAGAGCTGGGGTTTTTTCTTAATTTGAAAAGAAAACTATTTCATTAAGTGTACATTGTAATACCCATTTGTGGAAAAGATGGCAAGCACTAGGAAATGCTGAATTATCCATTTCAGATTAGGATTTACAATATGCATGGGTATTTTAATCACTTTTATAGGGAAAATTTTGCATTTTGACTTTGGAAAGATTGCCAGAGATGTGCCAGATCCAAATTATTAACCTAAAAATAAAATTAGGATGGCTTTTAAAAAGGATTTCTGGAGAATGTACTGGAGAAATTATTCTGGAACATATTCAGACCTTGGCTAGTTGACGATTTGTTTCCTGCTGAGTGATATCTTGTAATGGACTTTATTAAAAGCAAGAATGTGTTGAGAGCTCTGGCTGTTACTCCATATGTGAATACACCTCATTATCTCTATAGTTGCCTTCACACTCAAAGATTTTAGCAGCTTCACCAAGAAGCATAAATGTAAGATGCAAACCAATTCCCTCACTTTGTTTGCTCTTCCTTTCAGTTCTGGTTGGTAATGCATTATTTGTCAGAGATGACTGAAGAGCAAACACTGGTAATGTACAGTGGACATCCTCTGGGACTCTTTCCCAGCCATCAGTATGCTCCTCGATTAATTATTACTAATGGCATGGTAGGTATTAGCATCTTTTCTCTTTTTTGTACTCATCTCTTCGGTTTTCAGGTGCTTGCTGAATTAAAATATTGTTTATACTACTTAAACTTACAATAGCATGCAGAAGAATCTGCATCCAAATTCTGCAGTGTTTATTCCAGTACAGGGCTCTCACCTCAAATGTGCTAATCTATATAGTGATGGAAGGCACAGTCTGAAAATCATTTGGGGTCTTCNATGATTATTGATTGGATGCTCAGATATCTGGACAGCTTTGATTGGAAAGCAAGCTGGACAAGTGAACATACTGGTTCATTGCCAGTTTTTTGAGCCTTTCAATATTTACCTCCCTGGAGACTAGTTTTGTGTTTAGAGAACTGCTTTCCTTAAAATTTGGATGACTGTCACACTGCCAGAAACGCTAGGCATCTTTTTTCTAATACTAGAATGTGTGGAATAAAACACCTGCATTACTCCTCCTATTTTTCCCAATGATTTTCTGTGTGTGACCATAGTTAGAGAAATGTAGACTGTTAAAAAGTTCTGCTTCAATCCCTTAATTTGCTTATGTGTTTTCTTTTGGTTGTTCTCTTAGGTTATTCCCAACTATTCAAACAGAGATGAATATGAGAAGATGTTTGCTTTGGGAGTAACAATGTAAGAAGAAACCTCACTATTAAAATATATGAAATACATAACTACAATGTATTTCAGACATCAGGCAGTGGCTAGTTAAAATTTCTAATGCAGATGGATTTCAACTGTGCTGCATAAAGTTCTGATGCTGCAAAGCATTAATACACACTTAAGTGGAATTATTTACGAGTCTGAGTTAAATTCAGCCACGTATACAAGGATGTAATTGAGGTCTGCTAGGAATTAGTATTAGGACTTGCCTGAATTACAGTCTGAAGCCTTAATCATAACCCACTTATAGCACTGGCTAGTTCCATTTTGCAGTGGTTTTGCAGTCTACAGACAACACAAGTTATGAAGCATTCCTTCACACTAGAAGAGAAAGCTTTAAAGTTGAATGATATTTTTGAACTATTTTTACCTACATTTTACTACTAATCTAGTTGAGCATAGGATTGTTATTCTGTTGTGTAACATGGAGAGAATAAATTAAAACCACTAGAGAGCTAGGTAGGTACAGATAAGGAAGCTGAAAGAAATGAGAGTGTGAATGGAATATGCATTGCCACATTCCTGGGAATTCCACAGGACTGTAAACATCCATTTTGGGCTAACAACTTCAAAAGAGGCTATGTGACTTAGAAGTGGCTCCTGAGAAAACATGGTGCATTGTTAATGAAGAAACTCAATTAAGTTGTGAATTTGATAATAGCAGATATTTAACAACAAATCAAAGCACAATGTTTTTTTTATACCGGAAACATATGTAGACATGTACAGGATTCATTCCAGCCTGAGTAATATGTGGTGTCACTGTGTTTGTTGCTATTGCTAGGTATGGACAGATGACTGCAGGGAGCTACTGCTACATTGGGCCTCAGGGAATAGTCCATGGGACTGTGGTAAGAAACTGGGGAAAGGTCTGTTTGTTGATATCTCTGTTTGTGAAGTATGAATTGACCAAATGTGTTACATAAAAACATTTTCTTAGCAGTTTTCCATAGCTTTCTTTTGTAGACATCCTGAAAAAGTATTTATATCCCAAGAGCAGTATGTTGGGAACCACTGATTATTCTATTTCTTGCTGAGAGAAATAAATATAATCAGAATAAATGGTTTCATAATACCACTTTTTAGCATGTTTCCTTCATAAAAGATTAAACCAGTTTCATGGGCCCAATGGCCCTCAAGTTTGAAACTGTCAGCAAAAGGGGCAGAAATTCTTTAAATTTCAGAGACTTTAGGAAAACTAGCTGCTAGTAATTGCTATTTTGTGCTGTGTGCAGCTTACAGTGCTCAATGCAGGCCGTCGCTACTTGAAGGCAGAAGACCTGTCTGGAAAAGTGTTTGTAACTTCTGGGCTCGGAGGGATGAGTGGAGCTCAAGCAAAGGCTGCAGTCATTGCTGGGTGTGTGGGGATCATTGCAGAGGTGAGACCAATGCTTCTTTCATTCTGTTTTCTCTCCTTCATATGCTGAATCAGAATCCTCATTCTCTTGTTCTGACATGTTCCTCAAGTAACCTGACAAGCCAAACTCAAAAAAAGAGACTATTTTCTAAGATCTAGCTGTCCTTTTTATTGCTGAGTATTTTTCACTGCTATGCCACTCTGCTAGAATATGGACTGTAACTTGTTATGATTGCTCCACAAATAATGCAGAATTATACTGTGGGATGAGCCATTCTCAGTGCTTGAGATACCCTCATTTCTAGCTCTGGTTGTATCCATGGAAAGTTAGGGCTTCATCTGCTTTACAATGATGCTGTGAAAGTGTTTTTGTTAGTACATGAGGTTTGCACATATTTGAAATCTCATCAGGTGCTCCCTGCAAATGAAATAAATGTATTCAATTTAATATTGAATAAATAATTATTTGATTATCTTTATTCAGTCTTCTGTCATCATGATCTTTCACATGCTAGAATATGAAGGAAAGATTCCAGTGAATGTTATTCACAGCAATCCTTTGTCCTTTTCATCTCTATGGCTGCAGATGATTTTGTTCAGAAGACTGAATATTGCCTGGTTTTTATCTCCTGTGAGATGATCCTTGTCGGAAATGAGCCTCAGGAGCACATGTGGATAGCTATATATATGTACATATTATTTATTTAAGGAACTATTTATGCAAATGACATTGATGAATTGCAAGAGATGTCATTTTGTCAGCCAGAGCTTCTGAAGCTCAGACAGAAGGGATTAATGGTGTAAGTCTTTTACCTCTTCTGCTTGACGTGAAGCTGATTGTAATTTTATGAAATAATTGTATGGAGGGCTGAACCATCTCCTCTAAGCTGCTCTAAGCTCTTCTGAGTTATACTGGAGGTGACATTAGCTCACCATCTTTGTGCATTTTTTTTAAACTAATGAGATGCTGATCAAAAAAAAAGAGCATGTATTTGAAAGTGTGGTTCAAAGGAAGCTAGTTTTCTTGAGTATACTAGGCAGGCCTGTGAAAGACAGAGGGCTAAAGTAAAATATGTAGAATGTGGTAACAGATTTAAATAGATCTGATGTGTGTTATGCTGAGCTTTAAATGAACCCAATTCTTGTAATTCATACAGACCATTTAATATCTTTCCTCCTGTGCTGATTTAAATAACTCCCAAAGAAGCTGTCCCCTGTGGCACCTGACTTTATTGAATAAATCCATTGGTAATGACACTGATTTATTATAATCTGGGGTTTTGGAAGAATAGCCTTCATTACTGATGTGGGAAATGATGGAAGGTTGCTCATGCTAAGAATAATTAGGAAAGAAAAGGTTTCCTAGTGTTGAAGCAATTCCTGAATACAGAACTTACTTAATTTACATATAAATACTCTATTAATGAGAAATAATAGAAAGAAAATATTGGATGTGAATTACAGAGAAGTAAAAATCCTTTCATGAAATAGTAGAAGATACTTAGGTTATCTGTTCATATGCACACACACCACTGCCCATTTAAATCCATTGCTACCACTGAAAATTGCTTTGAATTAATTTTGCCATTTGCTTTATGCCACTGATAGCTCATAAAAGTATTAATGATGTGCAAGTTTGTACATTGAACCATTAATACAGAATCTGTGCCAAAGACTCCACAGTTTATCTAGCCATTTATATTTTCATCCAACTGTCCCTTATGCATATACACACTGACACACACAGAAGCTGAGCCCAGAAGAGAGTACAGATTTGAGATTGAGCTTGTTAGGAGCTTCAAAGTTCAAACAAGAGGGAATTAAAGATATAGTTTTCTTTTGATCCATTCCATTTTCAGAGGCATTAGCCAGCTAGGACAAGAAAATTAATTCTTCTTTTCTTTTCCATATTTGGTTGAGATTTTCAACTAGCAGTCAAATAACAAAAGTGAGAGTCAATATTATTCAGCAAAGTATTTCTTGATCCTGGACAGTCTGGCAGAAATGTCTATCTCTGAGCTGATCTAAGAAAATATTTCCTTACTTAAATGGAAACTTTATTTTCGCAGAACATAGATTTGAAATATACATTTTGGCTTTTAATTTTTTTCAGTATAGTCATGAAAAGAAACAATAAGAATAATTACAATTGCTGGGAAAATCCTATCTCTTGTACAATTCTAATGATAATTTTTTGGTTTGTAAAATACTTTGGGAAGTCGTGTATCAAAAAGTTGGGTTTTTTCTTGCTTCAAGCCTGGAGTAGAAGAGAACAAAGTGTAAAAAAACCCACAACAACAATCAAACCCTAAACAACAAACAAAACAACACAAACAATCCAACAACAACAAACAGAAACAAAATAGGGATAAAAAATAACTATTTGAACAAATACTTCATATTCTTAAGGCCAAGGCAGGACTATTCCCTTTATCTATTTGCTACTCTTCCTTGAAAAATTAAAGGTAAAAGTGACTGGATAAGGGAAACAGGGGTTTTAAGATCCCTGCTCTCTCATAGGTTGATGAAGCAGCGCTGCTGAAACGTCACAAGCAGGGATGGCTAATGGAAATCTCTAACAACTTGGACCATTGCATTGCTTGCCTTAGGTATGACTTGTAACATAAATCAGTGAGTTTCTCTGCTGCCTAACACATCTGTCTGCACTGTGCCATTTTGGCATGCATATAGAAAGGGTCTTACTATTCCAGGTCTGCTTTTGAATGTGAATCCATCATTCCAAATAGCAGCAGTCATTATTAGTGATGACCAATGCTTACTGCAAGCCACTACCAATGCTTCATATCATTTATATATGTTAAATGTGTCTGTCTTCAATTTCATGAATATGCATAGAGCAATTACAAATAACGTTATACTTGAAGCATCACTCAAGCTTTTTGGAATCAGTGATTAATGATTTTACATTTAAATGTTTAAAGTTGCATTTACATTACATTTAATTACATTAAATTTCATTACATTTAATGTAAATGTTTAAGGTTGCATGGATAAGTGTTGGAAACAACGTAGAGACTTCTTTTGCTGGATTTTACTCTGTATGTGATTTGTACATTGCAAGATAGAAATAATTACATGAGGTACATTTTCTTCAACTAATCTTTTTAATCTGTTCTAGAGAGGCAAGAAAGAATAAAACTGCCCTTAGTTTGGGTTACCATGGGAATGTGGTAGATCTGTGGTAAGTAGCATATACAGATAATGGATACATTAATCATAGAATCATAGAATCATAGAATGGTTAGGGTTGGAAGGGACCTCTGGAGGTCATCTAGTCCAACCCCCCTGCAGTGGGCAGGGACATCCCCAACTAGATCAGGTTGCCCAGAGCCCTGTCAAGCCTTGCCTTGAATGCCTCCAGGGATGGGGCCTCAACCACCTCCCTGGGCAACCTGTTCCAGTGTTCCACCACCCTTGTGGTGAGGAACTTCTTCCTAATTTCCAATTTAAATCTCCTCCTCTCCAGTTTAAAACCATTGGTTAGCGAATGCTCTTGCTTGTCAGCTTGGAATTAGTTCCCAAAATTGGAAGAGGCATTAAACCTAGTGCAGAGTTCATTACTCTAGATGCTCATGAAAAAGTGTATTGTCAAAAGCGGGTTCTTCATCATGGTGTTCCAGTTCTCAGTTCCTTCCTGTGCACCTTCTCCTTTCCTTATGGAAAAATGATTTTTTTTTTGTTAGCGAGAAAATGTCTTTGACTTCAGCTGAAGGATAGAAGTATTGAGGTATTGATTGAATAAAAACAATCAGATGATGGATAGGAATTCTAGCATGCTTGAGGCTTTATTCAGTGGTAAATCTTGCTGTCACACCAAATACCAAGGGTTGAGACTGACCAACAAGTCTGGTATGTCATACTGGTATTTGACTCCTCTATTAACATTCTTGCATGGGTAAATGTGAAGTGTAAAAGCTGTGCCTCAATATTCATCACCATCATTTCCCAACTCCTGACTCCTAAAACAAAAGCTTAGCCTGCCAAGGACATACCTTTCTAAACATTCTCTTGGGATGGAAGAAGCTTACCTGAAAATGGGTCTAGAATGTGAAATGGCAGCTACTGTTCTAACACTTCATTCACTACTGTTTTCCACAGGGAGAGGCTAGTATATGAGTTGGACACAACAGGAGAGCTGCTAGTTGATCTAGGGTCTGACCAAACCTCATGTCATAACCCATTCAATGGGGGATACTATCCAGTACAGCTTGGCTTCGAGGAGGCAAAGCAGCTCCTTTCCACCAACCCAGGGAAGTTTCGGACTTTCGTACAAGAAAGGTAAGTATTTTGGCCTTCTTTGGCTCTGCAAGTGATTAGATCTTTCTTTCTTGCAGAAGTTTTTGTTCTTTAATATTTCATTAGAAATCTGGGGTATAGCCACAATACGAATAACTTTCAACTTTGTATTTACATAGCTATCACTCATAATCTGGCAGATATCACTCACCATTTTAGGAGTGGTATCTAGTGTATAGGAACAGAGGTCTGAACACTCATAATTCATTTCACTTCTGTAAATTCCTTAGTTGCATTAGATTTCTAAAATCTGGGACAATGAGTATAATTAAATGTACTCTGCCAGTTGGTTCAGGTTCACTGAACACAGTGTAACAACCCAATGGGTAAGCAAGAAAGTCCATCTAGCCTACCATACTTCCAACTGTGGCCAGTAATGGGTTTTTAGGGAAGGCTATAAAAAGGGGACAACCTCCACCCTCAAATTACCCCTCCCAGCTTGCTGCAACTGTAGCTAAGTTCTGCCTCTGATTTGTAAGTTTGCAAATGAAATTGGAATTGTACATTATAAAGGAAGCAATTTGGCATAATTTATATATAGTAAAGAACTATGGAACAGAGGCAGTAAGCTATACTTTTGTTCTCAGTTGGTACTCTTGAGAGGCTATGGTTCCTACTCTGGTTTTGCTCACCTTGAATGTTCCTACTGAAGACCTTTTTCCAGCAGAAGGTAGAATATGGGCATATAATCTATTTGAATTTGGGTGAGGGATCTAAAAGTTCCTTTCCAGTTTACTGATTCTGTATTATCCTGCTCTAAGACACAGGTAACAGAAAGGTAAATTTCTGGGAAGGACTAATTCCTAACAGCCTAGGTATGACCTAAAAAAAAATCCAGTTTCATTTGTTAGGCACTGATTTACCTCTCTGGAGGTCCAAGAGGTTACATGTATGCATGTACAACTCCATATGTGACTGTGCATTGAGATTAGAACTAGATAATATGAAGTGGAAATGGTATCAGAGAGAGAAGACCTGGAGTATGGTTCACTACTGGAAACAGGAAAACTGGGCTGTTTTGGCCAAAGAAGAGGCCAGAGCGCAGTGATGTTTGGCCACTTTCACTTTTTTGTGTTTGTGCTTACTTTCTTTGAACTTCTTAAACTGTTTTATTACCTTCCATCCTCAGACCTGGCTCCGTTTTGTTGCTGAAAGACATGACTCTTACCTGCTAATTAATGAATTTCCCTTAATGCCTTTAAAGCACTTCAAGACTTGGGGATAAGAGGTGCTACAGAGACTGAAAGAACCTCAGTTGATATCTTATGGGTATATGTTTGAATTTCTCAGGGGTCGTTCAGTTCCATCTGTCTCCCCCTACTCCCATATCTTTATGGAGTTCATGTTGTTATTCTTTTTGGTATTTTTCAATCTCAACAATAACTTTTTTCTTCTTACTTTCAGTCTGAAGAGACATGTGGCTGCTATTAACAGACTAGCTGATAAGGGCATGTTTTTTTGGGATTATGGAAATGCATTTCTCTTGGAAGCTCAAAGAGCTGGTGAGTAGATCTTGGAGTTGTTAGGTGGAAACAAAGACAAATGCATCTTCTCAGCTGCATATTTTGGTAGGATAGGGATGGACACTGTCTTATGCTAATTCTTTAGTCTCTTGTTTTTTGAGACCTCTGACCTTTGCTGTGGCTGAGGTAGAACCTTCATGTGAACCCAGGTGCAGTCTGGTTTTACATTTTTATAGTGTTTCTTCAAGTCACTAACTATTAAAATTCTTTTATAGGTGCTAATGTTGAGAAAAGAGGAGCCAATAAAACAGAATTTCGATATCCTTCCTATGTTCAGCACATCATGGGGTATGTTGGGGAGAGTTTGGAACAAAGTATTTAAGTGCCTTGTGACCCTCTGTATAGAGGGGAGAGCACTACAGAGATTCCACTTAGTGCAAATCTTGCAATGTACTACAATTGATGAAAAAGAGTGAACAGTAGTAGTAGGAAAATTGATCTCACAGGTGTTATGCCAGAGTTAGTCTTATTTTTCTTCACTCTGGAGTAATGCAGTGTGGTTTAGGAAGATCTCATGCTGGCTGTAAGCATTATGCTCATGTCTTCTGTTGGCTTCCTCATGCGTTTTCCTGTGTACAGAGAAAAAGAAAAGCCAGGCCTGGAGAGATATATTGCATGTGATTAACATAAGTAAAGGCTGACAGCAGAGGTTTTGCTAACTGTGTTCTGAAAAGCTTGGTATGTCTTGATAATTTGGTGTAAAGCTTTATCATCTTTAGAATTAAAGGCTCTAGTGAAAGCAGGCAATAGATGTGTGAACAGTAAGCTAAAATATTGCCAGATGAAAACTCTTCATTCTTTTACATGAATAACTGCATATTTTTTTTGTTGCATCAGTTTTCCTTAAACAGTTCTAGGCAAGACAATTGCCAAGTCACAGCCTCAAACTATAACTGTATGCAACTTCACATCTAGGTACTGAAAACGAAGAGCTTGTCTCTTCAGAGCAGTAGAGCTTAATTCCAAATCAACAAAGCCTATGTATTGTCGTGGCAAGGCTTTGCAAACGAAGATCCAGGGAGGGCTCNATGTATACACTGAAGTTAAAAGCATGTCTGAAACAGGGCACTCTTCTGCCTGTGTCACCCAAGCTGTGCATACTGTTTGTAGAAAAAGCTGAGCTCAGGAGATCTATTGAGGGACTGGGTTTATAATACCTTTTGCAAGGCACTAACCAGATTAGGTATCTTCTTCTGGAACTCAAATGAATTGTGTCTTACTATTGTGCATAAACAATGTGGACAGCAAATGAGTCTGGACTCAGGCACTTGTTTAGAAGCTGCGCTTGTCTGATAATGTAGATGTGCTCAGTTAGCTTGGGTTAAGGACAAAAAGACCAGGCAGCAGGGAGAGTATTTCTGATGAAACAAAAGAAAAATTGCAGTTCATCTGATGATGTACTTGTTTGAACTGGCCAATGCTCCTATCAGAATTCTGGCCTGGCTATGTTTCTATACAGCAGTCAATGGCTGCGTGGAACAGCACTGTTTAATTTCTCAATTAATGGTCCTTGATGCTTCTGTTTAGATTAGTTCATTGAAAATGTTTCAAATTCTTCCGTCTCCAGCTAATGAAAGAAAAGCACTGCTAGCAGCTAGGATAAATAAGGAAAGAATTTCAACTATCTCTTAATGAAACATGTTCTCTTCCCAGGGACATTTTTTCCATGGGATTTGGGCCATTCCGCTGGGTTTGTACCTCAGGTGACCCACAGGATCTTGCTGCCACTGACACAATTGCCATGTCTGTGCTGGAAGACTCTATACGTCAGGGAGGTAAGCCAACCATCCCATGCCTCCATCACTGGGAGTGCTTTGGGGGAGAAAAGGAAACTGAGCTGTGAAATGTGTTAGCTTTTGCCTGAAACCATAGAAGGCAGTCTATTGCTGTTCTCCAGACTCCTGCAAAAGGAGTGTAACCAGTAGGTAAAATGTAAAAACACCATTCCAAAGCTATTGCTGCATTGTCTCTTAGCACTGAAGTCCTTAGCTCTTTTGGTAGCAGAGAGTGGGGACTTTTGCCTCTCAAAATCAAGGAAAGGATCGAAAGAAAATACATCACAAATCCAAAACATATTTTAGGGCAGGAGAACATATTTTTATCTAGTAATATTGAAATATTTTGTCTTTCATGAGACATCATTGAAATAGGAATAGAAGTGTGAACATTTTGAATGCTCTCCTTTTCTGCTCTGGATTATGAGGATCTAAGGTGATATTTATGAAAAAGATATACCACATTCAGATGTCTCACATGAAACAAAACTACTATTGTTTTCCTATAATGTAAGGCTGGTGTCCACCCTCTGCTGCTTCTCAAGAGATAAATTATTGATAGAGTGTGTTTGACCCTGCAAGGTCCTTAGTTCTGTATGTTCACCCAAACTTACCTTAGGAGTCATCCTCAAGAAATAGTACTGGAGCATGAGGTGTTTTTAAGTCAATGACCCAGAAGTGCCTACCCTGTTCTATAGGTATTGAAAGTTGCATGTTTTTAAACCTGGTCCCTAGGCTTAATTATAGTGCTGGCTGTGTCTTCAAAATTTTGAAGTAATTTTTCTGCCATGTACTGCAGTCTCCAGTAATCTTCTCTCATGATTGAACTGATGCATGACCTTTTGGATGGTTTGCATTGCAAGACTAGGAAATGAATCAGTTACTGTGTGTACGATGGTATGTGGGTGTTTCTATAGATGGTAATGTAAAGCTAGGAAGAGAAGTCTTTTCCACAGACAAAAAGCATTTAACTCTTGCATGTATTTCTTAATTTAAATGAAAAATTACATTTAAAATAATTCCAACAGGTGAAAACAAGCTTAAGGGCAAGACTGTTATTGGATTTGCTGTTGAAGTTGGCAGGACAATTGGAGTAGGATTTCAAAGAGAAATGAAAACATAATTTATTCAGAAAATAAACTGCCGTTCATGGATTCATATTCTAGGTGAATACTACCCATTACCTTCTAGAAGATGCTGCCTTAAAGCTTATGAATAGCAGCACAATCCTACTAGGACAGCAGTAGCAGATGGTTCATCTTTTACTCCCTGAAAAGCTAAGAGCTGATGTTAATCCTTGCTGCAGAGTTTAGAAGCTATGACTTGGAGCCAACCCCTAAAGCACTCACACGTATTTTTTAGTACCTAAAGTCATGGAGTTTGCTAAAGCTTCTACTTTAGCAAGGATTCAGAAAGGAATTGGGCATTTAGCAGGCAGCAAGCCAAGGGACCAAAAATGAGACAATACCTAACTCATATATCCAGGTTGAATTTAGTTTGCTAAAGAACTGAGTGACAGTTATTGTTCCAACTGTCTCCTGGGTGACAACTCATACCTTCCTTCAAAGATATGGTACCAGTTACTGCATCAGCTGCACAGAGGATTCTATACAGCATTTCCTATATGCATGCTTGTATCTGAGAGTAGAATTTGACTTCCTAGTGCTGTCAAATGAATTAAAGTTAGAGCATATTGCATTCATTTTCAAAATCTCATTTCTTTCTTGCTTTCTCTTGCAAGTGAGCACGTCTGTGAAGCAGCAGTACTATGACAACATCCGCTGGATTCGGGAAGCTGGCCGACACAGCTTGGTAAGTGCACAACCTTCTCCAGCACATGTGACTGCTCCTGGTCCAGAGAGCAGGTTTGGAATGCTGGAGTGAACAGCAGGAATGGGCATGAATGAAAACACAGGCTGTAACTCCTAGTGCTGAGAATTTAACATCACTCCACAGAAGCATTTTAGGGTGAGCTGAAACTGTTCTTTCCCTTCACTTCCTCATCTAGAAATGTTCCAACAGTCCAGCAATATCTAGTCATATCTGGAGTGAAACAAGTCAGTCATTCACCCTCCACTGCATTTGTACCTACCTTTCTTTCAGAGCATTATTCAAAACATCCTTCTTGGCACTGCTTTGGCCCAACCTCTTCAAGCCTGCAGTTCTCAGGGCTCTTCTCAAAACAGGTGATGAAGCCAAAGAACTGCCATCCTTTTGCATTGTGGGAGCAGGATGCAAGTGAAGCATCCTTTGTTTTTCTTTTAGGGCAGGCTTTCATTGTGAGGCTAACTGATAATGCTGTAGGGCTGACATGTGCTCTCCTCATCTGGAAGCCAGATAGGTCTTTGGGCTAAAAGCTGGAAAGGAGCATAGATGTGCAGCACAGATGTTTTTTGACATTCTTTGTCTCTGTTTCCCTTCCATTCCACCCTATCATTGCCAGTTGCATATCTTTGCTACTCTGCTGTCAGTAAGGGATTTGTTGATAGGGGGATTTTAGCCCAGCAATCAGGTTGATTTAAAAAGTGAGATTTATTGGACAGTAGCAGCTGAATACAGTAATACACCTCACCGATTGTGTAAGTGGAGAAAAAACTCAGTTCAAAGAGGGACTTTAATTTCTCTTTCTGGAAGCTGAATGTTGGCAAAGAAATAATCTACACTTTCCCCTACAGAAGGGGTCAGTCTTGTGACTCTGTTTGTCTGGTGCCTGAAGATAAGCCAGTTGCACAGAGAACCTTATCACTGACATTTTTATTTTCCAGGTTGTTGGCTCTCAAGCTAGAATCTTATACTCTGATCAGAGAGGTCGTGTGTCTATAGCTGTGGCTATTAACCGAGCGATTTCTGAAGGAAGGATTAAGGTTTGCCTTTTTTGTCTTCATGTGATCCAGTAACTGTGTTTAATAGCTGAGACTGGGGTGGCAGGTGGGAAAGGAGAAAGCTTCAGCCAGTGAGAGCAGAAATGCCTGCCATTTACATGGGACCAGTATTGTTTAACATGTACTAGAGTTCAGTTCTCCTCTCTGCGTGTCACCAGTATTGTGCTATGTAATACAAGAGAGACAGGTTTAGAATCACTCTGAATTACCTTTTACTTAATGTTGGGAATCTGCTTTGTTTTCTATTTGGACATATACAAGCACAACATATCATGCTGTGATTTGGCTGTGCCACTGCCCAGCACTCCTTACCCTTGTCTCTTACTTTCAGCCATAGTATGGCTACAGCCAGCTCTGCAGTCACTTCTCATTTGCATTGCATATGTGAATGAAGAAAATCGTTAGGCTTGATGGTGCCACTCTAGTGCATAATGAGTAATTTCTTACTCATCAGAGCAAAATCCCCCTGACCATATGTGGTGATGGTAAAAGCACATCACAGAATCCCAGACTGTTAGGGGTTGGCAGGGACCTCTGGAGATCATCTAGTCCAACCTCTCTGCCAGAGCAGGAGAACCTAGAGCAGCTTGCACAGGATGTGTCCAGGTGGCTTCGGAATCTCACCAGAAATGGAGATTCCAGCACCTCCCTGGACAGTCTGGGCCAGGGCTCCACCACCCTCAAAGGAAAGAATCTTCTCCTTATGTTCACATGGAACTTGCTGGGTACTAGTTTGTGCCCACTGCCTCTAGTCCTGTCCCTGGGCACCACAGAACAAAGCCTGGCCCACTGCAACACAGAAACAACCCAACATACTATGGGCAAGACTGTATAGGATTTTCTAAGTTCTTCGTGAGTATTGTAGGTAGGTGTAAATTGTGGCATCCTGAGGGACTAAAATCCTGAAGGCACCACTCAGTAATTATACCTCTTACTTGCTGTTTGTACTGCAGCATCAAACCAAGGCATTGTCACTCATTCATCTCCTTTTCTTCAACAGCTGAAAAACAATTACTGGTTTTAAAGGGGCAAGCAAAACTTAGAAAGGATTCTAGCTAGGAAAGTCTGGATTTTGTTACTCAGAAAGTATCTACTAAAACATTTCAAATGCTGTAGACCTTCTCGGGATTCAAAATGGATGTCACTGCAAGCTAATCTTAAAAAATAAACCTGACCAGATTGAGCAATCCCTTGGAGCTATGACTGACAAGGTCATGCTCCCAGGCCCTTCAGGTTTTGTTGTGTCCCTTTTTGTGTTTCAGCAAGTCTCCATTCCCCTCTTGCAAGCTGGGTGCTCATGCCTATTTTCAATGATTTTCCAATTCACTGCCAGCATAAACCAGAGCCAGCTCATTCCAAACCACACCATGCCAAGAGTGAATTACTCTTATATAAACCCTGTGCATGGCAAATGATAATGAAGACCTGCAAGCTGATCTAGATTCATACTGTCAGTTAAATTCCAGATCAAGAATGGACTTGTTTGAGCTGTATGAAATCACTAATTTTCACTACTAGCTTATTTTTGTCTTGAAGTCTTCCAAAAGATTGAAAGTGTAAAAAAATTCTGTTTGTTTTCATTTTGAAGAAATAAGAACTATTTTTGAATAAAGATTTTTGCATATTGAAATGCTTAGATGAAATAACAGCTCTACTTCTCCCTGCCCTCCTTTGAGGATGCTATTGGCATTAAAACAAGCTCTTGTTCTTAGTGATGAAAAGGTGGTGGTTTTCACGAAGAGTATATGAACAACTGCTTTATAATAAATAATAGCAGGTAGAGAAGATGTCTTAGGGGGTCTAGGAGAGGAGAGAAAGCTGAGGATTGAAATGACAAACATGAATTCAGCAAATGATAATCCTTGGTAGCATTGACAGTCCATGAAGGATTCAATTTTCTTGTCCTTGGCTTTTCACAGGCTCCAGTAGTGCTCAGCCGAGATCACCATGATGTGAGTGGGACTGACAGTCCTTACAGAGAAACCTCCAACATTTATGATGGATCAGCCTTTTGTGCAGGTCAGCAGAGCAGCTGAGGCTTGTCTGTCTGGGCAAACAAGGAAATTACTTTAAAAGAGTAATTGTTTTGTTTAGGCAACATTTTAAAAATGTTTTTGTTTAACTCTTTAATCCTCACTAATCAGATTTCCTGAGCAGCTTTGTGGGATTTAATAGTGATACATACATGAAAGTGCAGCTAGTTAAACAGGAGAGGTCCAGAACAATGCTGAAAAATCAATGAAGATGCACCAGATTTACCTGAATGTAAATGGAGAGCAGTCTATCTCAGAGGACTGTATCTTCTGGTTGGTTTTAATTTTGCACCTCAGTGTTTTAAAGAGGTGATCTGACTAGAATTACAGCCATATTTCCTTGGGATCCACAAGATCAAAATCCAGCCATTTTTCTTAAAGCAAAAAAGATTCACACCTATGTTCATATCATTGTCTGAGGGCTCAAGAAAAGAGTCTGGAGTTTCTGAAAGGAACTTTTCTGGTCATAAAGTAACATACTTTGATAGTAAAGGCATAAGGATGGAAGTCAGGTGTTCTGGATTAGACTCCAAGCCTTGGTGCTTGCTTAGTGTGACTATGGGCAAATCATGTAGCTTTGCTATATAGAAGGAGCCTTTAATTCTGCACACCTGACCTGAGCTAACCAAGCTCTGCTTTTAAGTTTGTGAAATGATGCTTTAGAAAAATAAACCCCAGAAATATCAGGTTGGAGACCTGAAAAAAATAAGTGGAGCACTAAGTAATTTTTAACCTAATCTTCCTCAATTTTCCATCCACAAAGTGGAAATAATGATAATAGCTTCAGCTCAGTAGTGTTTCTGCATGTCATGAACTGACAATCACAAAGTGCCAGGAGACTGGAGGATACAAGCTGCTGTAGAAGGAGAAATTATGATAGAGCTATCTAAGCATATTGAATTACTTCCATTATGGGAATTCATAATAGAACCAAATTATGGCTCAATTTTAAGGAGAAAAGTTCCCTGCTATCACAACTGGTTTTCCTGATGAAATATTGCTTTTAACTGTCTCTCAGTCCCACTTCAACACTTTTTGAGTATGTTGGCTAGTTCTAATAGACCAGATGGATAGATGCCTTGAATAATGTTTGATTCTGACAAGCTGTGAGAAAATGGTGCAGCTGCATAGAAAGCAGCAATTCCAAGTGAGGTCTTCAGCAAAGGGCTTAGCATACAAGCAATAGAAACAAATCTTGCTAAACCTTGTTCATCATGCTGTGTGCTTTCTTTGCATTTTGTGATTTACATCAACCCCTTTGCCTTCTCCAAGGGCTTATCTAAAGCCTGTTGACCACTGATTTCACTGTTTTTTGAAACCAAGCCTAAGTCTGTTTTACCAGATGAACCTCTGAAGGTAATAAAAGAACTTCATAGATCTTCCTCACCCTAACACCACATTTGAGCTGATTTGGGTGAAATTGGCTCCTCTATAGTACACAGGAATTTTCCAGAGTGTTTGCCTGTCCTATTTTATAGTAAGTAGCTCAGCCTGATCCTTGGCAAACATGGGTCATCGTTGCTTTGCAAACTGTAGTTCAGTACAGGCTGAAATTTGCACAGTTATTTGTACAGTTGCTGACTTTATCAAAGCCAAGGAGCAGCACATTATTACATTTTGTCCACCTGCCATCCTCCTGGTCCAGCCTTCACTTTTATCATGCTAGTAGTTAAGGAAGGAATCTGTACATTTTAGAATATGTGGATTTTGATTTCTCCTATTCCTTCTTGACAGTACTGTAATTATGATAATTGGGTTATTAAAGTGACATAATGCCAGATAAAAGATGCCATAATGGGGCTTTTGACAGGGCTTAACGTAGATTAGTACTCAAGTAAACTCAATTTTCTATCACACATGTAACCATGGGTCTGCAAATGTAGCTAGTGGAGATCTTGCTGTTTGTCTTTTTTTTTTCTGTTAAAAGCACAGCAAATGATCTCTTAAATGTGTCCTGAACTAAATCTGGACAAACACTTTCAGTAAATTTACCCTGTTATCCTCTGTGTGTATCTCTATCCATCTCTCTGGGTATATACTTCAGCACAAATAGTTGTGAATATACAAAATTTTAGTGAACATGTCAGTGGAAATCATGATTTAACATTAGTTAAGAGACAGTTCTGAGCTAAATTATTTTTATTGGGTTTTTTTTTTAAACCAAAAGAAACCTCCTGTGTGATTTCAGCAGTTTATATTCAGGGTAAAATTGCCCCATGTCCAGAGAATTGGGGCAAATAACACTTCTATCCCAGTTTTTGGTACCAAAATGCAAATCCTTAGCTTTAGACTGGCTTTCTGCACAGGGCTGAATTAACTGCAGTCTGAACTGGAAATACTTCAGGCTTTTGAGAACTGCAAGGTGTTTAGTTT